>ML776792.1:301856-348429 GCA_009831015.1 Picea engelmannii
CCTTATCATAGCCATGGAGTTTTATTGCATTTTTGCTAGTTGAATTTGTCAAAACGTCACTCCTTGGCTAGCTAACCCCAAACTGCAACAAGTTTTATATAGGTGACGTCATACCTTGTTTAATCTCTTGTTTTGACCTCAACGTTTTGACTTTTTCACCTTCCTTTGATTGGTTTTGAGATATTAATTGCATTTGCAAGCTTGTTTGGTAAAACGTTGTGCTCTTTCCCTTTCAAATTGACTTGTTGGTAAAGCTTGACGTCACATCATTGCAGCAACATTATATAGTGACGCAGCAACATTACATGTGTGAGCTAATTTGAGATATCTATTGCATTGACATTTAATACAAGGACTTAATTGTGAACGTTGGATGCTTTTATCTCTTATGCATTTATTGAAGAAGTGGTATTAGTCATTGGTATTTGTTTAGCAATCATTGACTTCATCAATAATTGCAGTTGATCATTTGCTCATATATAATTAGAGGATAGTCATTAATATTATGAAGTAATAACCCACTGCAAGCATATATTCTAGTTATTTGTCTTGTCTCGCAAACAGGTGCATCTTCAGTGGATCTTCCTCCTTGACTATCTCATTTGGGCAGCAATCTGTGAAAGGGAACTTATCTGACTTGGTCCATTACCCTTTAGCCCTTCCTCAACCCAGATTGCTTAGGGACGTCTCCCTTGGACTAGCCCTCCTAAATAGAAAGAGCCCCCCATCGAGGTGACAGTGGATGGGGAAGCTCCTGTTACGCCGGTTTTAAGCCTTCACTCAATCTCCTTAGACCTTTCCTACAAACCGTGCGATAACAGGCCTATAAGAGCTAGACAAGCATCAACCTCTAGTTGGATGAGTCTTTGTATGCTATGATGATGTCACGTGCCAGGTGACAGGGAGTCACGTGGATGCCACATGACGGTGAGGGACGTTAATCGACGAAGGCTTAAAGAACTTTGAAGGACCCTAACTTGCGATCTAGAACTCGAATTTGGATGAATTCATAGTCGTTGTAAAACCCTCATCAAATCGAAGGCGATGTAATCCTAGTTACATGGATTCGAGATGATTGAGAAAAGAGAAAAAATTATACCCCATTTCACATTTGAGAAAAGATATGATGATTCGAGATGTAATCCTCTATGCACAAGAGTTCCAAGGTGTTATGCTTGACCTGTGGGATTCCAACCCATATGAGTGGCATAATGACCAATATTGCTCAAACCTATCCCATCTATCCATCGTCCAAGGTCTTGAGAATGTGAGAGCCACTGTCTAAGGATGGTGAGTCACTTGATGACCCACTGCTCTCCATCACACATGCCAAAGTTCTACAATAAAGGCACAATGTCATGAGTGCAAGCCTAGGAAATCCTTCAAGAATGATGTCAAGGCCATTCAAAACAAAGAAAAATATAAGACAAGGTGAACCAAAGTTCATAAGAAATATTAGTCCTTAAAAACATGTAAAGTAAGCTACAACTTAAAGCATAAGCCATGTAAAATGATTCACCAAGTATCCCCTTCAAGCATCACACTGGACATGACCCCATGCGAGTTGCCATGTTTGAATATGGAAGGGTCTTCATCCAACCATATTAGTTGTACCACTTAGGCAGGAAATAAAATAACCCAGGTAGAAGGGATAGGTCCTAAGAGTGACAAGGGAAAGTAAAAAACCATCAAGAGTAAGTGTGTATGTGATGTGGTATTAGGCTAACTTCGTGGCTTATGGTATCGATTTCTATGAGTGCCTTTGTAGAGGTGGCACTTGCTTGCTTGAGATACTCTTTCCTTGGTACTTTTTGCATTCTGAACCCTTTATTTTCCTTTTGATACCCAGTTGTCATTTGCAAGTCCCCTTTATAAGGTTTCAACCTTCATTCCTTTACTTTTTACCGGGCAATAGTCCTTTATAATTGGTGCATTCATTTGCATCCAGACAGGGGAAATTACCATTATAGGGGGTAGAGCTCAATCTGGCCTGATGCTTTTACGGTGGCCTTTATAATTTAGCAATAACATATACATAGAGAAATTACATCATACTTTGGGACTTCAACCCCTTCTTCTCATGAGAGAATGGACCATAGACAAAGTTTAGGATATGTGTAAGGCTTCAAGATGGAAAGTGTTAAGTATGATCGGGAACAAATTTTTACCCTTGGGAGCCCCCCCCATATTACCCCTTTTCCCTGGGCAGTGACAACATGGGACTAGGGCACATAAGTTGACCACTAAGGTGAAACAAAGAAACTGCCACAATTTACCAAACCAATGATCCATTATCCGACTTTGACCAAGGATATTCACCCACATGCCCGATAAATTAAGCACAACACTTTGTATGAAAGAAGGACTAACATATGTCATGGTGACAATGGCTTACCGTCTTCCATACTTTGGGTTGCTTGAATGTGATAAGCCTTGGTTGATATATGATGGGAGGAAAATGAGTTGGGCTAGTAGGCTTCCATCTGTGGATATGTTCCTCATCATCATCATGGTGTAGATCATGTTCTACATTGCGGTCCTCGAGACATGATCTCCTCCAATTACCCCTAGGCACGGGGGGTGTAACATGACACAAATTGAAATCCAATTGAGTCCCTTGGAATTAACAAATGTGATTATGGCTAGCACTTAAACCACACTCCATCCAGATATTCCAGGAAAGAGGGGGGGAGATCTCATGATCCGAAAATGATCTTTAAAGACTTGGTTGAGTTTTAAGCATGTGTTAAATTACCACTTAGGAATTAATAGAAGAAGAAGATATTAATGAAATAATATTGCAGCCATCATAAATAATGCAGATCAGAAAGTAAACAAAAGGAACAACAAACCATAACATCAATCTTGATAACAGAGTTCAACACAAGTTTTCCTACGTCTTTGGGCCTTTATCTCAGTGGGGGAGGCGTTCTTATTAATCTTCAATGCTGAAAAATTACATCGGAAGTATCTCAATTGGATTAAAAGCTAGTTTGGTTGTGTTCTTCTCGACCTCTTGAATCCAACACAATTGACGACACTAAAAAAAGTTGAGCGTAGCTTTTGGAAATGGCCTCCAAAGTTCACTTCCTCAATGGCTTCCCTGCATAAAAATGGCATAAGATTCCAAAATCGTCAACATTCTATTGTTTATGAACCCTCTCATGCTTTCAAAAACCTAGAGTTATGTAGGATCTAATTTGGGGTTCTTATCCCAACTTCCTCCCAAGATCTGGCCTAAAAAAGGGCTCCAGATCCTCAATTTTGGGAAAAAATTAAGCTAAATCAGCATAAAAATCATATAATATAGTTGAAAAACCCAAAAATGGCAAATATATGTGCTAACTCCTTTGTGTTGGGCTCTTGGTTGTATGGGTTGTTTCCATATGTCCTTGGGTTTGATGCTTAACCCCTTCCCCCAGTCAAAGCCCCTTATTTCTCAGCCCTTGGTCTTGTGTGCGTGGCCATGTGTCCAGGTGCCACTCAAAACAACCCCACGCTCCACTCCTAGTCTAGATCTTGGTCAGCCGGGCTAGCCGCCCGTTGACCAGGGATTATCCCCATAACTGCACCCACTTCACTTTAAATTTAAATCTTGCCACTTGTCAAAACAAGTAACACATAGCCCAAACGGTTGACGAGTTTGGTGGGGTCGTTGGCATGCCCAAAGGTCTCGAGCTCGAATCGTGCGGAATGTAACAAATTTTTGGTCTAGCCAACATTGGCCAAATCCAGAGTGACATGTGGAACCCTCTGATTGGGCCATGTGTCACCCTATGATTGGACCGTACAATCCATTCACCAACACAGTCAACTTCCTAGTCAACAGTGCCATGTCACTGCACAGTCAGCCCGTACGCCATGTCATTGATGTACCTGCCACGTGTCTCAAATGGATGATGCCACATCATTGTCATACCAGCCATGTGTCATGCTACCACTGGTTCCACGTCACGTCCGTACATCCACGTCATCCTACCATGTGTCAGCATCTGTATGGTGCCACGTGCCGCTTTCATACAGTGCCACGTGTCACTTTTGTACTGGTCCAACTCAGCCTAAAAACACAAAAAATGAGTGACACATGTCACCTCCTAGTGATTTTATGTGTCCCTGTTGATGTCATCATGACATCATGCTGATGTCACCTATCATACTGCTGACGTCATTTGTTGACCATTGACTTTGACTTTGACATGTTTGGGAAATCAATCAGAATGTGATAAATTTTGCATACGGTGTCCATTTTCGAAAAAAATATATGGCCAGAATCAGTGTGATAAGCCCGAATAAATGGCATTGGTTTCATCTGATTTCAAGAAAAAAAAAATTTAGGCCTTCCTGGATCCATTTGGATCATGCCTCCGCACTAAGACCTTTTGGTCCTCCAAAAGGATATTAACCAATCATCAAGTGTGGGATAGGCCTCTGCACTAAGACCTTTTGGTCATCCAAAAGGATATTAACCAGTCATCAAGTGTGGGATAGGCCTCCCCACTTGTCCTTTGTCTTTAAACTTTGTCCTATGCACCTGTCACATCATAATAAATTGAAAAACAACCATGACGACTGAAAGTATATTGTTAGCGACTTGAACTCGTTCACATCTTACTGAATCCACTACCATCCATGTAGAAAACATTAGCAGTGATAACATCAGAAATATGACTGAAAATGTACCAATATGTTTGATGTGCTTGCACGACATTAAATTATCTCAAAGCAAAGTATGATTGAATTCCCATCCTACAACCATCTTATGTTCATGCTTAAGATCAACTATTTTCATTGGCACAATTATAGGTGTGTTGCTTGCATAAGTTGCCTTCCTTAATTGTTCCATTGTTTGAAGAGATTGATTTGATTTTATGTGATGGGCATGTACAACATATGCATTGCCTTCTTTAGTTAAGTGATACTAATTTTGTTCCCTAAAGAAGATTACTTTGCGATCATACAAATAAGGGCTTCCTAAGACCATTCCACATTCATTTAGTGGCACCACATCACATGTTACCGCATCCACAAGATTTGATGAAATTGCAAACCTTAACGTGCATTGCTTTGTTATGGGCAATTTATGATTGTTGCTTATCCATTTAAGTGAGTAAGGTTTATGATGTAACTTAGTTTCCAATCCCAATTGTTTAACCACTTCCTCTGAAATTAAGTTAGATTGAGATCCACTATCTATCAATGTGTCGATATTGGTATGTTTCATTATGACCCTTATGTGAAACAACTTACTTCTAGAATCATAACCATCACCAATTTTACCTGTCAAACCAACCATTGTGATTTTAGATTCATCACTTGAATCATACCCCAAGTATGTTGGTCGTATTTCTTTTGCAACTTTTTGCCTTCCTTTCCTATCTTTGAACCACTTTGGTCTCTTCTCTGGATGAAATTTCCATCAATGATCATCATCGTGCCCTTCTTTCTTGCAATGCTTGCAAGAGAGATTATCTTCCTTCATTGAAGCTGAATTTTCCATTTTCACATTCCCCTTTCTTTTGTCTTCTTTCCTTGAAGACAATTCCCCCGATACACCAACTCATGTTTTCCTTGCTTCAATATACGTTGCTTGAACAAAAACCTCATAAATATTAGTAGGTCCAAACATAAACACAATGTTACGAATATGTGTAGGTAAACCTCCTATATAGTTCATAAGAGTTTCTTATGCATATAATGGAATATTTAACATTAATGTCATCTTACGAAATTCATACGTGTATTCTTGCACCGTTTGTCCTTTTCTTAGTTTAAGGCTTTTCCATTCAATTAAAGCCTTTTCCTTATAACCCAAAGGATAAAACTGCTTTCTAAGTGCAAAACCAAAATCTTGCCATGATGGAAATACATTACCAACTTGTTGAGTACCATGTTGCAACTTACTCTGCCACCAGATGAGTGTTGTGCTTGCAACACGAAGTGATGCCAATTTGATTTGGGTTGCCTCATCATTGATTTGTTGCACAATTGAATAAACTTCCATATGTCTGACCCAGTTATCAAGCCTCTCAACATTGACTTCCCCATCATACATGGGAAATTAAAATTATACATCAAGCTTAAGTAATGGCATATCATGCTTATGTTTATGATATTGTTTTATTGCAGTAGATTTTGAACTTGTACTTGAAGAAGAAGAAGATGATGGAGATGAAGGAGGGTTTTTAGGAGGGTCCTCTCCTTCTTTACTTTTTTCTTGTTTTGAAGATTCCCCTTGAAAAGGCCTCTTCCGTTCCAAGTAATCATCATATAAGGCTTTTACCATCTCTGACATGGCAAAGAAAGTCTTTTGAAACTCTATCTCGTTCTGAGACATTCCTTCTTCAGACACCATCTTCTCACTTTGAGATGTCCTATTTCTTGATCCAATCTCAAGATCCCCTTCTATAAGCTTGCCTTCACCACGACTTATATTTTCCTTGGTAATCATGCAAACTCAAACAACCAACTGTCAACCTACTCTGATACCACTTGATCCGAAAATGATCTTTAAAGACTTGGTTGAGTTTTAAGCATGTGTTAAATTAACACTTAGGAATTAAGAGAAGAATAAGATCTTAATGAAAGAATATTGTATCCATCAGAAAGAATGCATATCATAAAGTAAACAAAAGTAACAACAAACCATAACATCAATCTTGATAACAGAGTTCGACACAAGTTTGCCTACATCTCTGGTCCTTTGTCTCAGTGGGGGAGGCTTTCTTATTAATCTTCAATGTTGGAAAATTACATCATAAGTATCTCAATTGGATTACAAAATGGTCTAGCTGTGTTCTGCTCAACCTCACGAATCCAACACAACTAACGACATTGAAAAACGTTGAGCGTAGCTCTCGAAAATGGCGTCCAAAGTTCACTTCCTCAATGGCTTCCCTACATAAAAATGGCATACGCTTCCAAAATATTCAGCATTCTGTTGTTTCTGAACCCTTTCATGCTGTGTAGGATCTGAGTTGGGGTTCTCCTCCCAACTTTCCCCCAAGATCTGGACTAAAGAAGGGCTCCAAGTCCTCAATTTTGGGCAAAACTCAAGCTAAATCGACATAAAAATAATATAATATAGTTGAAAAACCCAAAAATGGAAAATATATGCGCTAGCTCCTTTGCACTGGGCTCCTAGTCATATGGGATGCTTCCATATGTCCTTAGGTTCTGTGATTAACCCCTATCCTCGGTCAAAGCCCCTTGTTTCTCGACCCTTGGTCTTGTGTGCTTGGCCATGTGTCCAGGTGCCACTCCAAACAACCCCGCGCTCCACTTTTGGTCTAGATCCTGGTCGGTCAGGATAGCCCCCCACCGACCGGGGCTTATCCCCATAACTATGACCACTTCACTTTAAATTTAAATATTTCCACTTGTCAAAACAAGTAACACGTAGCCCAAACAGTTGACGAGTTTGGTGGGGTCGTTAGCATGCCCAGAGGTCTCGAGATTGAATCCTACAGAGTGTATCAAATTTTTGGTCTAGAGAACATTGGCCAAATCCAGGGTGTCATGTGGCACCCTCTAATTGGACCACATGTCACCCCGTGATTGGACCATATAGTCTAGTCAACTGTCCAGTTAGTAGTTGCACTTCACAACACAGTCAACCCGTATGCCATGTCATTGTCGTACCTGCCACAAGTCTCAATTGGATGATTCCACGTCATTACTGTACCGAGCACATGTCATGCTTCCACTAGTGATGCGTCATCATGCCACGTGTCAACATCCGTATGATGCCACATGTCACTTCCGTACTGTTCCAACTCAGCCTGAAAACACCAAAAATGAGTGACACGTGTCACCTCCTGATGCTGCCACGTGTCCCTGCTAACATCATCATGATTTCATGCTGACATCACCTTTTGTACTACTAACGTCATCTGTTGACCACTGACTTTGACCTGTTTGACTTTTTCCCTGTTTGGGAAATCGATCAGAATGCAATAACTTTCGCATACAGTGTCCATTTTCGGGAAAAAAATATATGGCCAGAATCGACGCAACGAGCCCAACACAATGGATCTAGTTTCATCTGATTCCGAGAAATTTGATTTTTAGGCCTTTCTGGATCCATTTGGATCATCTCATGAGGTTTTCCTTGGAAAAAAGGAATATGTGAGTGTGTGTCAGTGTTTGTATTGGGTGGGATGGAGGGGGGGGTGTATTGATTAAAGTTTGGTGGACTAACTCAAGTGGTTGAATGATTTGAGCTTCATGCAGAAGGTCTCAAGGTCGATTCCCTAGGTTGGTTTCCTCTATTGCATGCCTCACTTTATGTCCCTATCGAGTTAGCTTAAACGAGTTTACACTAGGTACCGTCCATGGAATGTAGGGAAGTGCCTAAAGGTTTCCCCTAGAAAAAATATATAGCACTGATATGTGCATTTTACAACCCATGGAGGGTAGATGTTGTCACATAAGGGAATGAGACCATTGTAGCCCAAAGTGGAAGCCACATTAGCTCCCATTGGTCACACATGTAGAGCTAGCCACATAAGGCTATCCAAGAATTTTATAGAGGGTCAATAACCCTAATCACAATGAAAGGTTGGGGACTACCAAAACCCTAAATCTAACCCTAGCTCCTTTAATTATTATAAAAGGAGAATAAATAAAGGTATTTAGAATATTCAAAGGGGTTCAATAAGCTCATCATAGCACATTAGCATAAAAAAATTCAAGTTAACGATTAGGGTTATGTGTGTGCCTAGTGGGATAGCTCAATTGGTTTGGACCAACTAGTTTCTAGGTAGAGATCATTGAGAGGTCATGGATTCAGGTCAGATAGAGTCCCTTTGAGTTATGGGTACATGTTTTATTCCGATTGAATTTACCCCAAGAACCATTCACGAAATCTGAGGAATCACATGGAGAGTTTCCCAAGGACATTTCCATGAAAAAAATACAATAAAATTGTGTGTGTGTACATATACATATATATACATATACATATAGATATGTATGTGTACATGTACACACACAAACATATTTACAAAGAAAGCCTTGTTGTGAAAACCCAAGGGATGCTTCCCCACATTTGTGAATAACATCCCTAGAAAACACATTAGCTTAAACTAGTGCGCCTCACCTAAGGGGATTGGAATTATGCACCTATCAACATGGGATTAGCCAAATTCCCAACAATCGATTAAGGTAACCTCTTGGGCTATATATATATATATATATATATATATATATATATATATATATGAGCTATCTTAATTAGTTGAACCAATCACCCAAGGAGGTCATAGGATGCAAGTTAAAATACAATTGAGTCCCTTGGGATTACCAGTTGTGATTGTGGCTATCACTTAAACTGCACTCCATCCAGATATTCCAAGAAATAGGGGGGGAGATCTCGTGAGGTTTTCCTTGGAAGAAATGAATGTGTGTGTGTGTGTGTATTGGGTGGGATGGAAAAGCGAGGGGGTGTATTGATTGAAGGTCGGTGGGCTAGCTCAAGTGGTTGAATTCTTTGAGCTTCATGAAGGAGGTCTCAAGGTCGATTCCTTGGGTTGGATACCTCTATTTCATGCCTCACTCGATGTCCCTATCAAGTTAGCTTCAACGAGTTTACACTAGGTACCATCCATGGAATGCGGGGAAGTGCCTAAAGGTTTCTCCACAAAGTTTTCCCTTGAAAAAATATATAGCACTAATATGTGCATTTTACAACCCATGGAGGGAAGATGTTGTCACATGGGGGAATGAGACCATTGTAGCCCCAAGTGGAAGCCACATTATCTCCCATTGGTTGCACATGTAGAGCTAGCCACATAAGGCTATCCAAGAATATTATAGAGGGTCAAGAATGCTAATCACGATCAAAGGTTGGAGGCTACAAAAAACCTAAATCTAACTCTAGCTCCTTTAATTATTATAAAAGGAGAATAAATAAAGGTATTTAGAAGATTTAATGGAGTTCAATAAACTCATATTGTTATATAGTAGAGTATTCATGTTGGGATTGAAGTTAAGGATCTACTCCATAAATAGAGTAGTACCAAAGGTGCTAATTCCAGAGGAAGATTGTTCCATAACATAGTAATAATAAAGAGTCGGGATTACATATAGAGACATGGATCTATGCCATCAATGAATAATACCAAACTTTGGAGCTAGAAGAACACAATTGTAGAGAGAGTTACAATATCACCCAAAGTCAAGGAATTATTGTTTTGATAGTTCTATGAGAGCCAAAAATTTGTATAACTTAAGGATTTTATTGAAAACATTGTTCTTTCTCGTTGGAGTTTTCATAAAATAAGTTTCTCCTTGGTAAGACATTATGTTCATGTTTTCTAAGATATTTTATTTACTATAGCTTTGTGGGTGATTTTTTTTTGTTTTAAGAACATATAAACAAGTAATTTCAACAAAATAGAGTCTCATTGTATTTTTAGTATTAGTCTTCATAAACGAAGTAGATAGTTAGGATATGTTACGACAAATTATTTCAAGGATGGTACCCAGGGTAAATTGTAGAATCTTCAGGGCACAAGGCCTATCAACAACAAGGCTTGAAGCCATTACAATAATATCGTCGTTTTCCAGATTTTTCTAGTTGATGAGGCCTTCGAACTCAAGAGGTGAGTGCTTATGTTCCAATTGTGTTTCAACATTTGTTTGTATTGCTACTTGTAGATGGTAAGAAATGTAGGCTTGGCCAAATGTCAAAATAGTTGCATGTGTTCTTCTGTATTATTGCAGTTGGTATCCTCATCCAAATGCATTTTAGGTCTTCTTGGGAGTTAAGTCACATATTTGAGAATTCTACATCCCTGTAATACACCTTTGAAGCAACAATGCATCTAGGAAATGCAATTGATCAAGGTTTTATAATATTAATAATAATAATCTAATTTTAATGTCAGAACAGACACCAAATTGGCGTATGATACCCCCTTGTTTGTGGGACAAGGGACTCCTCCGCGCATCTATTTGGCTGCTAAAATATGCAAAGGTAATAATTCACTACCATGATTCTCCCAAACCATGATAAAAAAATGGAAGGTGAAAACATGAGTGCATAATAAGTATATAATTTTGTATATAAAGTATTTTTTATATTAACATAATATGAAATGTTTTTTTCCCTACCTTTGGGTAAACATTTCACCCATCTTTAAAGGTGAAGAGAAATAAATAAAGTAAGTTGCAAAAGATGAATAAAGTGTTGAAAAATGACTACAGACTTGCTTAATCTTAGCAACAACCGTGAATAACCTTAATAAAAATGTATTTCCTTACCATTATTATTATTATTATTACTTTAATCCGCTCACTACTTCTCTAACATTTCACCCATCTTCAAGAGTGAAGAACAACAAATAAAGTAAGTTGTTGAAGATGAATAAAGTGTTGAAAATTGGCTGCAGACTTGTTTAATCTTAGCAACAACCATGAATAACTTTAATAAAAATGTATTTCCTTACCATTTTTTTAATCGTATTTTTATTTTAATCCACTTACTTCTTCTCTTTCTATTTTTTCAGTGCTTTAATTTTCTTATGCAACTTATTGTTTTATCTTTCTTACACTCGCCTTTTTCACCCAAAACTTTAGGAAAAAAATATTCCATGCTTGTATTTCCAAAACATATTTTCATGAAAGTATGGAGTTATATTTAAACCTCCAGCTTTGTTAATTCAAAATAAACAAAAAAAAAAAAACTAAAATTGAAAACATTACTCTTATTTTCACATTTATACCAAATTCTACTCAAGGGTGTAACATTTTAACTTCTATTAATCAATAAGGTGAACTTTGAGTGTTTTGGGCATTTTTGTAAAGATAATAAAGATCTCTAATAAATATGTTGGTTGTGCAAGCATCTTGCAGATCAAGCAGAGTTTGTAGTAATGAAAAATACCTCCCACATCCCTATTAGAATTGGTAGCTCAGAGGTACTTCTGCATCGGTGGTGCCCAACATGCGGAAGTGACCGAGCACACTTTCTCCCTAGTGACCTTATAATATGTTTTTATAAAGTAACTTTATAAAGTGTTTTTTATGAAGTTAGGTCTTTTTAATTTTTAAGTGTAAAATTGACTTTATGATGTTATGGGTCACTTCAGTGACTTAAGTGACCTCAACGAATGATTAAGCCGTGACCGCTGATCTCATGAGGGTAAGATCTAATATTGACCATCAATCTCATTGGAAGACCAAGGGTTAGGGTAGTTACACTTTCAAATTAGATAAAGTCAACTCATGAGTGAGAGAGGAGCACACTTGTTGAGGAGAGTTAGAGGGAAGTTGAAGGGGCATGAATCCCAAGATGGTTTCTTTGCTTGGAGGGAAAGAGCTTCAATAGTGGAAGTTGGAACACATCCCTAGGAGAGGGATTTGTACTCCCTTCAAGAAAGCTTCAACATTAAAGTGTATCAGTACCATACAAGAAGGAGGTCGTACAATACGGTTTTGTGAAGGCCGCACAACAAGTTTTGTTGGCTTTGTAGCTACAACTAGGCACATATTTCTAGGTGTTAACTCAACTGCTAACAAGTCCATACAATGAGGTATTGTTATGTACTTCTTCTGGGCACAAAACGCAAGTTTTATTTCTATTGTTTGTGACTGTACAGTCTGTATAGTTTGTACTGGAAGTTTAGTTTTGATTTCAAACTGTGTTACTCAGAAAATAAGTGAAGTTTTTGCTCATACAGAGTGAAATTACAGTTCATTAATGCTAAATATTTGTTGTTGTTGTACTCATAATTTTTCTCTGAAGCTGAATAAAAAAAAATTCTCCTCAAATTTGTCATTTTTTCCTATGTTTTGTTCAAGAATCATTGCTCATATTTTTATGTGCCAAATGGATGAATTTGTCTATTGTTCAATTATATTCCATTGCTGGTTTTTAGTTTCAACTCTATGACATTTGTGTTTCTACTCATTAAGTACAATTATGTATTGGGTTTTAATGCTTTACTGTTAAATCTTAATAGGAGGTTGAAATCATTGTATCATATTGAGTTTCTGAACTATTTTCTACAATCCCTCACATTGAGAAACCACAAGTGTTTAACACAATTGTGAAAAACTTCCTACTAAATCACAAGCCTTCCATTTCATGACCAACTTCTGTGTTTTAATATCATAACAATATTTTATCGTTTAATAATTTCCAATTTGTATTGACGAATAATATTAAAGAACATGATCAATAATATTCAGTAGCTCCCAATTTTTATTGTCTATGCTTCAACAACCAAATCTTTGTTGTCTATACTTCAACCTAAATTGTTAGTCTCATGTACGAATAACTAGAAATACTCACTCAAAAATCCTCTTCGACTATCTCATTGTCTTTCAAAGCTCGATGCATGTTGGATCCATTTTGTTTTTCAAAAGACTAAAAATGGCAGAGCCTGAGCTGATGTGTAAGGGATCTGCAATTTGGAGAACTAGCATATGGAGCCAAAAGGGAAAAAGTGAGAATCCCATCACTTTCATTCAATGTACATTAGACGTGGATGATTTCAATTTCTCATCAAAATGGGCATTACATGTGGCTAATTTCAATTTCACATCAAAATGCAAAGATGCGAGTTGATCACATATTCAAATATTATATGAAGTTTTTCTGTAATCAAGGGTTTTATTAAAATTAAATATATGTACATAGATTTAGATTGATATTTTTTTATTGACGATTATGTAACATATCTTTGTTACATGTATTCATATCATTTAAAATCAAAGAATGAAATGTGTGTTTAAAATTGAAAGAAAATGAAATATTTATGTATGTATATTTCATGTGAAGTTCCGAACCTATTAAAATAAAAATAAAAAATGTTCAAAAAATACTAAAACAAAAAACAGATCAAACATATTCCTAATATTTCAATTAAATACATATATGTGTATATTGTATATGTTATCGCACAAGTTGTAGGTTAGGAAAATCTTGACCCAACCACCAAATCGAGACAACTTATAGAACACCTACCCACTATCACCTTAGGTAGGTATTCTCGTCACTTTAAAGATGAAAGAATCACCTCAAGGAGAGAATCTCGTTGACCCTAGGGGGAAATGAGATGAAAAGTGGAATGATGGAAGTGTAGCCCCTATAGGTCAAGATACTAAGCACGAAGAGGCTTGAGAAAGAGTCTTGGTAGTAGCCAATGGTTTCCAAGAGATATGAGTACCTGCAAAGAGTGATTGTACCTGCTCGAGACACAAGAACAAGCCAAGTATATGCATATAATGTTAGGTGTACAAGAAAGTTAACCTTGCTGTCCCGAATTGCAGCAATAAAAAATGATGTATATCAACAACAAAATGATAATGACAGCTGCAAAATAAAGTTGCTCAAAGCTTAGTGAAAAGTACAAGAGACAAGCTAGGAAATTGACTAGTTTAGCTCAAGAAGATAGTATAAAAGTTTAGCAACAATGTAAGGTTGTTGTAAACAAGTTCCCCAGAAATAATTATCAGCCTTACGGATGTAATAAACAATTTATTACAACAGATAAATCAACCGTCAAAACTTGCTAACAATCCACCCAAAAAGTGCGCTAGCTTTAGTAGATTAATGTGGTAAACATTTAGCAACTTTTGACGGTTGGTTTCTGATTTATTAAGAAATTTGCGTTAAGAATTCTGCAACCTAATGGTTGTAGATGAAATGTTATAACAATAGCAAGGAATACTTAAAAAATTTAGATTCCCTAGTGGCTCAACCAAGCATATAAACCATATAATTGAATCCAAATTAGACCATCTCAAGAGAATGCATTTTCACGTTTACTAAGACAAATATTTTATATCTCCAATGAAAAATTCATATTAGCGCCTTTAATATTTCAGTGAATGGAGTATTTAAACACAAGTTGGATCAAAAAGATCCTTAGGGGTGTAAATACTCTTACTCCCTAGGGTATGCTAATCAAACTAGGGTAAAATCTAGGAGGGTATACACACTTGTATTTCTCCTAGCAACCCTTGTCCAATAATAACTTATAAACTTAGAAAATGAGACGAAGTTTAATGGAGGGTGTATACAACATACTCCTCCTAAGGTTTCAACCAACAACAACTAAGAATAAGCAAGAAATAACTAACAAATGCATATTTTTTCTTACCAATTCCAAGAAAGAGAGATATCAAACCCTAGTTTCACCAAGAAAATCACCATCCAAAGAAAGAACACAAACCTTCAAGGGATGTGCATCACTTCACTTCATCCAATCACCAAGAGATAACACCAAAAATCATTTGCACAAGAGATAAACACCAAGAATTCTCAAGTATAGCGAAAATTTCAGCCAAGTACTTCTCACAATGGGAGAGCTATGTTACAAAATTAGATTCAAATGATCTCTATTTATACAAAATGTCTTAAACATAGTTTGTCCACATAATTTAGGGTAAACACAAAATAAGGGGGAAACAAACCTTATTTTTTCCCTTCACAAAAATAATATTATTTAATTTTTACTTTTGCACATGAAACAAAACCCTAAAATGACGTCACCCCTCTAAGGGTGACGTTTTGACCTTTTGAGAAAGTCGTTGGAGTGTAAGGTTGAGGTTGTTTGGGATCAGAAAGCCTCCCTCTCATGCTCTATAGCCTCCTCAAGTCTCCTCCCACCAAAACATGCCAAGTGTCAAGTAGCAAATCCATCACCATCAAAGCCTAGCTCCTCTATGACGTCAAGCCTCAAGAAAATGACGTTTTGCCTCCTTCAAGCAAAAAATTTGAGTGGTAGGGGATAGGTTAGGCCCTAAATGATGACATGTAAGCCTCCAAAGGCATGTCTTTATGATTTTGCATGTGGGCCCTTGGCATCCAACTTGTGGGCTTGAAGCCCCATGGAAGCCCAAGCTAGCTTTGTTCCTCCAAAACTCTCCACCAGATGGGTCCTGCAAAAGCAAATGAATATGCCCTCCAAGGATCTCAATTCAAAGCATCATGATAAGTAAATCAAATCAATAATAGATCCACCTAAGAATGTACATCCAAACTACTTCATCAAAATAAACCAATGCTCAAAGACCCTATGCAATTTTCCAAGTTTGGGTATGGGAGGGTTGACAAAGTGACCTATTGGGTGAATCATTCCTCAAGTTTAGGGGTGTTTTCTGAGGGGACCTCCTCCTAAATCATGTGGGTGATGTTTCATGGATGAAGGGAAAAATTTTAAGGCATGAGGTTCATGACATACAAGGGTTTGCAGTGTCTCATTTATGGGTGCCTTTGTAGAGGGTGTGTTGCACCTTCGTTTTCAATGCAGCCTTTTTCCAAGCCCATTTATTGCCTTTAATTATTTTTAGGATGTTTCCAGGTTGAATCCAAGGTGGGGCTTCTACCTAATCAATACAAATTGTGCCCACCTTAACTCTACCCCGGTCACATCATGCTTCCCCAAGTTGGAAACATGTGTGGGGATTCTACCTAAGCATATAAAAAAATGCCCACACATGCCCCTCCCTGGTTGGCATTTGCTATTAGTTATTTTTTTACAGGTCCCATTAATTTTTCACGAGAGACATTTCATTGTGCTCGGGATCCCTAGGTGAGCATCTAGAAGGTTAAAGGTTTTGATTTTATCTTTTTCCAACTACAAGCCTCTGGGACTTCAACCCCTTCTTCCCATGAAATGAGGAACAACCCCTTCTTGGTTTAGTACACCCAAAAATTCCAAAAGGTAAGGAGATGAGGGGGATGGAGTGTGGAAAGTGACAAGTATGGCTAGGAATGGCACGATGACTCATCAGGAGGACCTCCTAGTAATAACCCTATCCCTAAGGGTGACCCACTTGCTAGGGCACAATGTCAACCACCAAGGTAAAACATGGCAAAGAACATAATTTCCATGCAGATGTCACATAATCAAAAGTAGTAATAGATGTAACAAACTCAAATGCCTCTTGAATATTGAAATGACACTCACCATAATACCTGACTTGTACCTCATGGAGCAAGACCCAATGTCTTTCGGAGGCCAGCTAATGTGGTGGATACCGTCATGATCAACGTGTGACATGGTGGTGAGGTGGGTCTCCATCCGTGTAAGTGGACATTGTTGGTCAAGCCATTTATCGACACTCCATGTTTGCAACCTAAGAGCTTCGAGACAACATCTCCTTAGTTATCCCACAAAATGAGGATAACAATATATATGAATTTATTGTTTCATATCACATATGTAATAATAATTTAAGATACAAAATATAGGTTAATATATAACTTAAATAAGTTCACATTATTATGTAACTTAAATAATTTTTTGTTATTTCCTTTTTACAACACTTCATAAAAGTGGTCATTCTTCTTTTCGTCCGTTTTGGAGATAAAAAAAGGTAATTGTTTTCATCCAATTTGAAAAAAAAAAACAATTTTCTTGAGTTGGGCATTGTATATCCATGCCATAATTATCTTCCTATGGAACTTTGATTAGATAACTAATGTTTTATCATGCAAATATGGTTGTCATCATTTTTATACAATTTGGAGAACACACAACTAACATGAGTTGGACATGTATACCCATGTCATACTTATCTGTACATGCAACTTTGGCCACATAAGACATATAACTAATGCTTTATTACCCAACAAGGGAAATATAAACAACATAATCTAATCTTAATCTAATTAGTAGAAGCAATGGCCCTCTATTTTTAATTTAGCTATTACATTTATATTAACCTATGGTTGAATAATAAAGGATTCAAATCTTAAAGACACTTTGATTGTCATTTTATATTGTTGCACCATGTTAATATGTACATGTTTAACTTTAGAATTCAATGCAAGTAAATGTGTTAGATTAAACTTGTCATGTCATGTTCAACTTATTATTTTCAGAAGAGAAGTGCATTTTCTAGTGATGTGTAAAGTGTGTTATAAATAATAAAATAATAATTAAAATATGAGTTGAGTTTAAAAAAATATTTTACTTTGGTTTTTGGCTCTATCAAGTATAAAGAAACATTAAATCTTTTTAAATGCAAATTTCAAGTTTTTACATCCTTGAAGAATTTACAGTTCAAGGAATTTGATTTTTTTTTGTTTAAGGTTACAACGAGTCTAAATTAATAAATATATCTAAACAAATTAGGTGTGTATATAAATATTTGTTATTCGTGACTATTTATATAGATTGTCAAATGAAGTACATTGCAAGTTTGTAGTTGTCAAATGGATTTTTCTTTCATTGTAGAGTAAAAAAACAAATTTCAACATTGTTGTATTAAAAAAATGACATTTACACAACTTCTGTAGTTTTATATGTGTGTTTGTGTTAATTGGGTGTAATTCGAGTGGTTGTGAGGAAAAGTCATTACCCTCCCCACCCGATTTCAAATCCCACTATGTGACATGTTTTCTCTTAGCAAGTTGATAGATAGATTACTTGGAAATATGTATATATTATCCTAGTGGGATGGCTCATTCAACAAAAGTCCAATTGACGCACAAAATCTCTTGTATTTTCTAAGGGGTAATAGTAGAAGTGGGCTAACCCATTGGGTTAACTCAACGGATTGAGTGTTTTAAGTTTCATACAAGAGGTCTTGGGATTGATGGGTTTGCACAAAGTACCATCAACAAAATGAAGAGAAGTGATCGTATATTGTTTGAACCCAGGGCTAAAATAAAATGGATTTACAAAGTGTTCTTAATTTAAAGGTTATTTAGAATTTTTACACTGTTTTCAGAAAATTATGAAATACTTTCGGGGGTCAATGCCCTTGTGAAGATAAAAGTTCACTATTGATTTTGAATTTGACGTCGAAATTCTTTCTCTGTTTTTACATATTAGGTCCTCTAAAGGATGCCTGAGCATTATCGATGGGATCAGAGGATGCCTTGACGTCCCTCTTTTGTTTAAGGTTACAACGAGTCTAAATTAATCAATATATCTAAACAAATTAGGTGTATATATATATATATATATATATATATATTTAAGTAAGAGTTCCATATATTACCTTTCGTGGAGCAAAATTACAGTATCATCTATGATATCATGGATTCGCTTGTGTTGAATTGCGCCAAGGGGAAACCAATTTAGCCAAGCTCTTGTCTATGTAAGCATGTTTAAAAATTTAAACATCATTGTCAGAATTGCCCTGTGGGGAAACCGATTTGACCAGATCATTCATAAAAACTATAAGACAAAAATACTGTCTCCTGACATACACAAATTTGATTGAGCTAAACTTTGACGGGCTAAGAGGAATCTTCCAAAAAACTCTAACAATTGACAGAGTGAGACATGCATGATGACACCTGTGCGCTTACTGAATCTCAAGGTCTGTGAAGTTTGCGCTTGTCCACTTCTTTCTCGGCAACCATCTAGATAGATGGAACAAGAATCGCCTCTGAAGTAGCTGGGACATCGATCGCCAGTCCTGGAGCATCAAGTGAATGGAGCAGGGTCGCAAGCAGAGATTCAATTTGTTATGTGTGAAGGACACAAGGGTCCGTAATGAACAATTCACTCTGAATCCATAATAAGACATATATATATATATAATAATAATAATAATAATAATAATAATAATAATAATAATAATAATAATAATAATTGATTGTAAAATAATGATGATATTACAAGGATAGGGCCTGCCTATATATATGCCCTTTATGGTTTTATGAAGAGTCGTGACTTTTAGTCATGACCTTTTATTACATTAATGTTTAATTTACTTTTATTTATTATTTTAATGTCTTTATATTATATTGTTTATTTATTGTGACATTGCCCTTCCCTTAAATTTTGATTTTTCATCAAAGCAATGATAAGGAAGGATGTAACTGGAGAAAGTGATCTAACTCCCATGCATCGTCTTCTTCTGGTAGATTTTTGCATTTAATCAGATATTCCTTGATTACTCGAGAACATAATCTCTTTTCTCGGGTGGCGATAATGGCTTCGGGCTCTAAAATGATTCTTTCTTCCTCATCCAACATAGGAAGTATAGTTTGTGCCTTTTGTTGTTTCCCCAAGACTCTCTTTAGACATGATACATGAAAGACATTGTGGATACGACTTTTATCTGGTAAATCCAACTGGTAAGCTACGTGACTGATTTTTCTATTTATTTGATATGGTCCACAAAACTTTGGAGCCAATTTATTATTCCCATGTTATTTAAGGGATAATTGTTTATAAGGTTGAAGTCTCACAAATATCCAGTCTCCTACTTCAAACTCTCTTTTTGCTTGGTTTTGGTCTACTTGTTGCTTCATTTGGTTCCTTGCAATTGTTAAGTTTTCTTTGAGTAACTGAAGGATTTTCTGACTTTCATCTAAATGGTTGTTTACTGACGCAAATTTTATGTCGCTGGTGGCCAACTCCTTCCATGATGGAGCTTCGTAGACATAAAGAGCTTGGAAAGGTGTCATTTTAGCTGATGTGTGATAAGCGAAATTATACCACCACTCAGTAATTAGGTGCAACCATTGAAACCATTTATTTGGTTTGTCGGAGATAAAACAACGAAGATAGGTTTCTAAACATTTATTGACGAATTCTGTTTGACCATCTATTTGAGGGTGGTAAGCTGAGCTCATATTGAGAGAGGTTCTGATATGTTTGCAAAATTCTCTCCAAAAATTCCCTTTAAATTTGGCATCTCTATTGCTGACGATAACTTTAGGGAACCCATGTAGTTTGTAAATATTTTTACATAATATTTCATCTGTTTGTTTTGTTGAATCTGTTTTCCTTACCCCAATAAAGTGTGCATACTTAGTTAGTTTGTCTACTACTACTAATATTTTATCTTTTCCGTCGGATATGGGTAGTCCTTCAATGAAATCCATTGAATTTTCTTCCCATTTTTTGTTGGGAATATGTAACGGGTGGAGTAACCCAGGGGTCGACACATTTGCATTATTGTTCCTTTGACATGGATCACATTCTGCTACATATTTTAGAATATTTGCACTCATCTCTTTCCAAAAAAATGATCTTAGTGCATTATAGTATGTTTTGAAAAATCCTACATGGCCTGCAGCTTGGAAATCATGAGATTCTTGAAGAACCTTGGCTTTAAATCTTGAGTTGGTATTTAAGTAGACTCTCCCTTTATCCCATAAGATGTCGTTTTTCCATTCAAACTTAGGATATTGATTTAAATTGTGGATTATAGAGCAAGTCTCCAGGTTTAAGGCATACTCAGTTCAGATTTCATCCAACCATTCTAGGATGGTTATTGATATTGCAAAAACTTGTGTTTCTTCATCTTTTCGTGATAGGGCATAAGTCACGATGTTGTATTTTCCTCTTTTATGTAGAATTTCCATATCAAACATGGCAATTTTCTCTATCCACTTTTGTTGTTCGGTTGCCAATGTTTTTTGTTGTAACAAGTACTGGAGACTGTTATGATCTGTGTGTAAGGAGGTGGTGACGATGGTGGTGGTGGGGGTGATGTGTTAGATGTGCTTGAGTCACTTGGTTGTGGTTGGGTGGCTTGTTGGTGCCCTTAGCCTTTTATTATATTTAAAAGCTCATTAAGCTTTTTTTCCTGATGTTGTGTCATCACAACAAGACTTTGTTGGAAATCATCATTTATTTATTGTTTAAAGTTTCCCAAACCTCATTGTAGGTTAACCCCGAGTTCTTGAAAAATATCGTCTTTAAGATCTTGTTTTAGATTATCCATGCATTTTTGTAATTCGATTCCGATTTCCGTTGAAATTTTTTCTTTAAGATTATGGGTCAACTCTTGTTTGAGTGCCTTATTGTTTAGATTTATTTCTTCTAGTAACTCATCATGAGTTTTTTGTATTGACTTTTCGAGTGATTTTCTAATGCTTTTACACTCTTGGTCTATTTTTTCCACTTGAGTTTTTAATTCCGACATCCTTATGGTGTTTGGGGGTGAGTATTTTTCTGTAATTTTGATCTTGCTTGTAATATCCCCTTTTTAATTATTTGAGTTTAAAGAAGTGTATGTAGTTTAAGGTGGAAGGATGTGTGTCGAGCCGTGGAGAGTGGAGGGTGTGGAAGGGTGGAGAATGTATGGTGGGTGAATGATGAAAGGAAAGGTGAATGGGAGAGGGATGACATGGGAGTGAGGTGGACGAATGGAGAGGGGGACACAGACTGTGGGGGAGTGGGTAGGGGGTGGAGGGTGAGTGGAGAGAGGTCGCGAGGGAGTGGAGAGTTTACAGGAGGGTTTATGGGAGATTTTAGTGGAGAGTTTATGGGAGGGAGTGGGGGAGGGTGCAGGGGAGTGGAGAGGGGGTGGGAAAACAGGTCGTGAGGGAGGGTTATGAGAGGGTGCGGGGGAGTGGTGAGGGGGTGGGAAACAGGTCGCCGGGAGGGTTTATGGGAGGGTGTGGGGGAGTGAAGAGGGAGTGGGGAGAGGCCACGAGGGAGTGGTGAGGATTATTGGAACAAAAATGGGTTGCAGAAGGGAGGGAGTGGGGAGGGTTACAGAAACAAAATTGGGTTGCCATTTCAGACAATGGGGGAGAGTTATGGAACGGGGGCTGTGGGGTGAGGGAATGAGGGGGTTGTAGTGAGGGGAAAAACGTGGGGGTGTGAGGAATGACTATGCTATGGGGGAGGGACCAACTCTGATACCAATGTGAAGGGCAGAAGGGTTCGTAATGAACAATTCACTCTGAATCCACACACACACACACACACACACATATATATAATAATAATAATAATTGATTGTAAAATAATGATGATATTACAAGGATAGGGCCTGCCTATATATATTCCCTTTATGGTTTTATGAAGAGTCATGACTTTTAGTCATGACCTTTTATTACATTAATGTTTAATTTACTTTTATTTATTATTTTAATGTCTTTATATTATATTTTTTATTTATTGTGGCATTGCCCTTCCCTTAAATTTTGATTTTTCCTCAAGGTAATGATAAGGAAGGATGTAACTGAAGAAAGTGCTCTGACTCCCATGCATCATCTTCTTCTGGTAGATTTTTCCATTTAATCAGATATTCCTTGATTACTCGAGAACGTAATCTCTTTTCTCAGGTGGCAATAATGGCGTTGGGCTCTAAAATGATTCTTCCTTCTTCATCCAACATAGGAAGTATAGTTTGTGCCTTTTGTTGTTTCCCCAAGACTCTCTTTAGACATGATACATGAAAGACATTGTGGATACGACTTTTATTTGGTAAATCCAACTGGTAAGCTACGTGACTGATTTTTCTATTTATTTGATATGGTCCATAAAACTTTGGAGCCAATTTATTCTTCCCTTGTTTTTTAAGGGATAACTATTTGTAAGTTTGAAGTCTCACAAATACCCAGTCTCCTACTTCGAACTCTCTTTCTGTTCGGTTTTGGTCCACTTGTTGCTTCATTCGGTTCCTTGCAACTGCTAAGTTTTCTTTGAGTAACTGAAGGATTTTCTGACTTTCTTCTAAATGGTCTTTTACTGACGCAACTTTTATGTGGTTGGTGGCCAACTCCTTCCATGATGGAGCTTTGTAGCCATAAAGAGCTTGGAAAGGTGTCATTTTAGCTGATGTGTGATAAGTGGAATTATACCACCACTCAGCAAGGTGCAACCATTGAAACCATTTATTTTGTTTGTCGGAGATAAAACAACGAAGATAGGTTTCTAAACATTTATTGAAGACTTCTGTTTGACCATATGTTTGAGGGTGGTAAGCTGAGCTCATATTGAGAGAGGTTCCGATATGTTTGCAAATTCTCTCCAAAAATTCCCTTTAAATTTGGCATCTGTATCGCTGACGATAAGTTTAGGGAACCCATGTAGTTTGTAAATATTTTTACATAATATTTCATCTGTTTGTTTTGCTGAATCTGTTTTCCTTATTCCAATAAAGTGTGCATACTTATTTAGTCTTCTACTACTACTAATATTTTATCTTTTCCGTCGGATATGGGTAGTCCTTCAATGAAATCCATTGAAATTTTTTCCCATTTTTGGTTGGGAATATGTAACGGGTGGAGTAACCTAGGGGTCGACACATTTTCATTCTTGTTCTTTTGACATGGATCACATTTTGCTACATATTTTTGAATATTTGCACTCATCCCTTTCCAAAAAACTGATCTTAGTGCATTTATAATATGTTTTGAAAAATCCTACATGGCTTGCAGCTGGGAAATCATGAGATTCTTGAAGAACCTTGGCTTTAAATCTTGAGTTGGTATTTAAGTAGATTCTCCCTTTATACCATAAGATGTTGTTTTTCCATTCGAACTTAGGATATTGAATTAAATTGTTGATTATAGAGCAAGTCTCCGGGTTTTTTCATACTCAGTTCGGATTTCATCCAATGATTCTAGGATGGTTATTGATATTGCAAAAGCTTGTGTTTCTTCATCTTTTCATGATAGGGCATAAGTCGCGATGTTGTATTTTCCTCTTTTATGTAGAATTTCCATATCAAACGTGGCAATTTTCTCTGTCCACTTTTGATGTTCGGTTGCCAATGTTTTTTGTTGTAACAAGTACTAGATATTGTTATGATCTGTGTGTATCAAGAACTTACTTTCCAATAGATATTGGCACCATTTTGTTAATGCATGCATGATGGAAAGCATTTCCTTGTTGTAAGTGGATTGTAAGCATTCTGTTTGATTTAATTTTCTGCTCTCAAAAGCTATTGGGTGCCCATCTTGCATCAATATTGCTCCAATTCCAAGACCTAACGCATCACACTCGATGATGAAAGGTTTGGAGAAGTCAAGTGTTGCTAATACTAGGGTTGTGGACATAATGTTTTTTAATTTTTCAAAACATTTTTGTGCTTCCACGTTCCATTGGAAGGATTTTTTTCTTAAGGAGAATTGTTAGAGGGGCATTTAAATGAACATAATTCTTGACCAATCTTCGATAGTATCCTGCCAAGCATAGAAATCCTCTTAACTTGGATATGTTTTTGGGTTTAGGCCATTCTGTGATTGCCCTGATTTTCTTGGGGTCTACCTCGACACATTTTTTGGATATGATTTGACCAAGGTACTCTACTTCCTCCTTGCCAAATGTACATTTTGACATTTTGGCGTAGAATTGATTTTCCTCCAGAAGAGATAACACTTGTCCCAAATGTTTCATATGCTCCTCCCATGTTTTATTGTACACTAAGATACCATCGAAGAAGACTAAGACATGTTTCCGTAAGTATGGGTGAAATAATTCATTCATTGTTGCTTGGAAAGTGGTGGGGACATTAGTTAGCCCAAAAGGCATCACCTTGAATTCGTAGTGTCCTTCGTGTGTCAAGAAGGCATTCTTGGATAACTCTTCTAGTCTGACTCTAATATGATAGTACCGAGATCTTAAATCAAGTTTTGAAAAATATCTTGCTCTGTGAAGTTCATCCAACATTTCATCAATAAACGAGGTGGGAAATTTATTTTTATTTGTTATTTTGTTTAGCCCTCAGTAATCTATGCATAATCTGAAAGATCCATATTTCTTTTGAACTAACACTACTTGAGTTGAATATGGACTTCTGCTTTTCGTGATCACGCCACATTTTAATAGTTCTTGGACTAATATTTCTATCTCTATTTTGTGGTGATGGGGGTCTTTGTACGGTCTAACCTTGACTGGGCTTGATTGGTTTAACTTCAATTATATGTTCAATTCTTCTTTGAGGCGGTAACTCCATGGGAAGGTCTTGAAACACCTTCTTATGTTTTTGAATTAGATCTTGGATGTTTGATGTTCTATAGTCATCTTGTTCTGATTCTTGTATTTCTATGTTGTGGCATTGGATGAAGTATGCGGTTGCTCCTTTTTGGATCATTTTTTCGATTTGTTGTGACAACACAACCTGTGTTTGTGGAGATTGAAAAGCATCTAATTTATAAATTTTCCCTTGCCACTTGAATTGGATAAAATGTTCCTGGTGATTGATTGAGTATGTGCCCAAGTTTTGAAACCATTGGACTCCTAAAACAACATCTACTCCTCCCAGAGGGACGATGTAGAGTTCTGATTCCAAATTGAAATTTTGGATTTGGAGTTTCACCTTATGGAATTTTTTGACATTTCCATTTTTTTTTTCGTCTGCAACCATTACTTTCATATCTGGAACTAGATATACAAATAATTTGAGTTTCCTTGCAATCTTCACATCGAGGAAATTGTGGGTACTTCCAGTGTCAACTAGTACGACGACATTATCATTTTTTATATGTCCTTTTAATTTGAGAGTTTGTGGTTGGGTAATGCATGTGATGGCTGCGAGCGATATTCTTGGTGTATTGTCTTCTATGAGTTTTGAAGTGTCATTTTGGAAATTTTCCATTTCTTCATTTATTGATAATGTTGAGTCTGATTCATCGTCTTTTTCTGCTTCACAAGTGTACAATGTTTTTGAGTTATCTTCGATTTGGCACCTATGTCTTGGGTCCCATTTCTCTCCACATCATTTACATTTTCCTTCTGTTATCCTTTGGAACTCTAAACTTCTTCTTCTATCTTCACATAGATTAGGTGGTATGTATTTTTCATTTCATGTGGTCCGAGGTACACTCCTTCTTGAGTAAACCTTGTTGAATCTTGATTGGCCTTCTAGTTTTTCTTATGTGGTTTTTGCCTTGCGTATTGCTATTTCTACCGTAGTAACCTCATGTAATCTTAACTCATCTTGGATATGTGGTTTGAGACCACCTATGTAAGACTAGAGTAATTGATCATCAGATAGTTCAATACTCGGTGGCGAGAGCTTCATTGATGCGTAAATTTATCTATGCTACCTTTTTGTTGTAATCTGGTGAGTTTTGAAAAAAAATATTTTTTCGAGATGTGCTGGAGTCTTTTAAGAAAATCATTTTTGAATGAATTCCAATTATATGACTAAATTCTTCCTTTCCACCATAGATACCAATTGTATGCAGTGCCTTCGAGGTACATGGATTCATATTTGACCTTTTCTTCATCGATTGTAATATTATATATATGGAAATATTCTTCAGTTTAGTTAAACCAGGCCACACATTGGTTATCGCCTCCATTGTATTTTGATAATTCAATTTTGGCTTTTGGAGGATAAATTATTAAGGGTTGATGTTGTGATATAGGTTGGGAATTTGAATTGTAAGGAGGTGGCGATGGTGGTGGTGGTGGGGGTGATGTGTTAGATGTGCTTGAGTCAGTTGGTTGTGGTTGGGTGGTTTGTTGGTGCCCTTAGCCTTTTATTATATTTAAAATCTCATTAAGGTTTTTTTCCTGATGTTGTGTCATCACAACCAAACTTTGTTGCAAATCGTCATTATTTCTCGTTTAAAGTTTTCCAAACCTCGTTGTAGGTTAACTCCGAGTTCTTGAAAAATATCGTCTTTAAGATCTTGTTTTAGATTATCCATGCATTTTTGTACTTCGATTCTGATTTTCGTTGAAAATTTTTCTTTAAGATTATGGGTCAACTCTTGTTTGAGTGACTTATTGTTGAGATTTATTTCTTCTAGTAACTCATCGTGAGTTTTTCGTATTGACTTTTCGAGTGATTTTCTAATGATTTTACACTCTTGGTCTATTTTTTCCACTTTATTTTTTAATTCCAACATCCTTATGGTGTTTGGGGGTGAGTATTTTTCTGTAATTTTGATCTTGCTTGTAATATCCCCTTTTTAATTATTTGAGTTTAAAGAATTGTATGTAGTTTAAGGTGGAAGGATGTGTGTCGAGCTATGGAGAGTGGAGGGTGTGGAAGAGTGGAGAATTTATGGTGGGTGAACGATGAAAGGAAAGGCGAATGGGAGAGGGATGACATGGGAGTGAGGTGGACGAATGGGGAGGGGGACACAGACTGTGGGGGAATGGGTAGGGGGTGGAGGGTGAGTGGAGAGAGGTCGTGAGGGAGTGGAGAGTTTACGGGAGGGTTTATGGGATATTTTAGTGGAGAGTTTATGGGAGGGAGTGGGGGAGGGTGCGAGGGAGTGGAGAGGGGATGGGAAAACAGGTCGCGAGGGAGGGTTACGAGAGGGTGCAGGGGAGTGGAGAGGGGGTGGGAAATAGGTCGCGGGGAGGGTTTACGGGAGGGTGCGGGGGAGTGAAGAGGGAGTGGGGAGAGGCCATGAGGGAGTGGGGAGGGTTATTGAAATGAAAATGGGTTGCAGGAGGGAGGGAGTGGGGAGGGTTACGGAAACAAAAATGGGCTGCAGTTTCAGACAATAGGGGAGAGTTACATAATGGGGGCTGCGGGGTGAGGGAACGAGGGGGTTGCGGTGAGGAGAAAAATGTGAGGGTGTGAGGAATGACTATGCTATGGGGGAGGGACCAGCTCTGATACCAATGTGAAGGGCACAGGGGTTCGTAATGAACAATTCACTCTGAATCCATAATAACACACACACACACACACACATATAATAATAATAATAATTGATTGTAAAATAATGATGATATTACAAGGATAGGGCCTGCCTATATATATGCCCTTTATGGTTTTATGAAGAGTCACGACTTTTTTTTTTTTTTATAAGTAAGAGTTTGTATTAAGTATAAAATTCCTTCTCAAAACCAGGATCCAGAGTACATTAACAGAGTTATTCGGTTGTAATTACTGAACTGCTCCGTGAGGAGAAACCAGTTCAGCCAACCGTATATAGCGAGTAGCAAAAACAAATTCTAACAGTGCTGTATAAAAACTAGATTTTCAACAACCATGAGAGCCACTAGAACCAAAGTATGGGACAAGTGTAGTATAATCTGGAACATACTCAGGCAAGGTGCCAGGCCAGGGTTCCTCGATGACAGGTGTCCCGCCAGTCCATTGCATGTCCGTTGCGCCATGACTCTTGTCTTCGGGCCCTTGGAAGTTGCTGTCCCTGGTGTCTGTTGTTGCTGCCGAAACTGCCATGTCCCTGGTGTCTGTCGCCGCTGCCGAAATTTCCATGTCGACTTCTCTTTCAAAGCTTGTCGGAGTCACCTTCTGTGCGAGAGCACTCACGTCCTCTGGAATATCTGCCTTCTCCGCAGATGGCATACTTTCTTCGGTGGAAGCGTGTTGTTGACTGCTCACCTAACTACTGGAGTTCTCGGAATCATCACGAGAATACTCAGGAGCGGCTGGGGGAGGTGTGGCTAGGAGCTGGAGGAGGACTGAGAGACGTCCCTCCATCTGTTGGACCCGAAACTGGAGATCATTTACCCCCCCCACGGAGATCGAAGACTAAGTCCTGGATAATGGCGGAGTGTTCACGCGGAAGAGGGGGAGAAGGCGTTTTGAAATTGTGACGGGGCCGATTATAGCGTGAGGCCGGAGGAGAGGAGGAAAGCTTGTCCCAGGGAGAAGGCCACGCTGGTAACCAGGAAGTGTCAACAACAGCCAAGGTGTCCCGACCTGGAGTGGAAGAACCGGAGGGCGAGGATGAAGTGCGGGGGTGCCGTGGGTGCCATGGAGAGCCCCGACGTGGACGCATGCGGTGGCGAGGCATGGCGAGACTCGGATTTTACAGAGGATCTGCAGAGCCAAGATGCAGGAAGAGAATTACTCGAAGAACCATGAAAAATGCAGAGCCAGAATCGAAACCACACCACCTAACGAAATTGCCGAATGGTTGTTGCATGGCGCTATGCATAGAAGCGGTCGAGAGGAGTGGAGTTAATGCTCCTGCCATCCTCTTTGAATGCGAGTTAAGGCTCGGGGATGGTGGCTGCGTGGGGCACGAGCCAAGCACATGGCTCCGTGCCTCGCTGGCCTCCCCCTTCACCCATATTTGTCCAGGTGGCCCGCAATACCACCCCATCCGGGGAAGAGTCGCGACTTTTAGTCATGACCTTTTATTACATTAATGTTTAATTTACTTTTATTTATTATTTTAATGTCTTTATATTATATTGTTTATTTATTGTGACATTGCCCTTCCCTTAAATTTTGATTTTTCCTCAAAGTAATGATAAGGAAGGATGTAACTGAAGAAAGTGCTCTGACTCCCATGCAACATCTTCTTCTTGTAGATTTTTCCATTTAATCAGATATTCCTTGATTACTCGAGAACATAATCTCTTTTCTCGGGTGGCGATAATGGCTTCGGGCTCTAAAATGATTCTTCCTTCTTCATCCAACATAGGAAGTATAGTTTGTGCCTTTTGTTGTTTCCCCAAGACTCTCTTTAGACATGATACATGAAAGACATTGTGGATACGACTTTTATCTGGTAAATCCAACTGGTAAGCTACGTGACTGATTTTTCTATTTGATATGGTCCACAAAACTTTGGAGCCAATTTATTCTTCCCATGTTTTTTAAGGGATGACTATTTGTAAGGTTGAAGTCTCACAAATACCCAGTCTCCTACTTCGAACTCTCTTTCTGTTCGGTTTTGGTCCGCTTGTTGCTTCATTCGGTTCCTTGCAACTGTTAAGTTTTCTTTGAGTAACTGAAGGATTTTTTGACTTTCTTCTAAATGGTCTTTTACTGACGCAACTTTTATGTGGTTGGTGGCCAACTCCTTCCATGATGGAGCTTCGTAGCCATAAAGAGCTTGGAAAGGTGTCATTTTAGCTGATGTGTGATAAGTGGAATTATACCATCACTCAATAAGGTGCAACCATTGAAACCATTTATTTTGTTTGCCAGAGATAAAACAACAAAGATAGGTTTCTAAACATTTATTGAAGACTTATGTTTGACCATCTGTTTGAGGGTGGTAAGATGAGCTCATATTGAGAGAGGTTCCGATATGTTTGCAAATTCTCTCCAAAAATTCCCTTTAAATTTGGCATATGTATCGTTGACAATAAGTTTAGGGAACCAATGTAGTTTGTAAATATTTTTACATAATATTTCATTTGTTTGTTTTGCTGAATCTATTTTCCTTACTCCAATAAAGTGTGCATACTTATTTAGTCTATCTACTACTACTAATATTTTATCTTTTCTGTTGGATATGGGTAGTCCTTCAATGAATTCCATTGAAATTTCTTCCCATTTTTGGTTGGGAATATGTAACGGGTGCAGTAACCCAGGGGTCGACACATTTTCATTCTTGTTCCTTTGACATGGATCAGATTTTGCTACATATTTTCGAATATTTTCACTCATTCCTTTCCAAAAAAATGATCTTAGTGCATTTATAATATGTTTCAAAAAATCCTACATGGCCTACAGCTGGGAAATCATGAGATTCTTGAAGAACCTTGGCTTTAAATCTTGAGTAGGCATTTAATTAGATTCTCCCTTTATACCATAAGATGTCGTTTTTCCATTCGAACTTAGGAGATTGATTTAAATTGTTGATTATAGAGCAAGTCTCCGGGTTTTTTTCATACTCAGTTTGGATTTCATCCAACGATTCTAGGATGGTTATTGATATTGCAAAAGCTTGTGTTTCTTCATCTTTTCATGATAGGGCATAAGTCACGATGTTGTCTTTTCCTCTTTTATGTAGAATTTCCATATCAAACGTGGCAATTTTCTCTATCCACTTTTGTTGTTCGATTGCCAATGTCTTTTGTTGTAACAAGTACTGGAGACTGTTATGATCTGTGCATATCAAGAACTTACTTCCCAATAGATATTGGTGCCATTTTGTTAATGCATGCATGATGGAAAGAATTTCCTTGTTGTAAGTGGATTTTAAGCATTCTGTTTGATTTAATTTCCTGCTCTCAAAAGCTATTGGATGCCCATATTGCAGTAAATATTGCTCCAATTCCAAGACCTGATGCGTCACACTCGATGATGAAAGGTTTGTAGAAGTCAAGTGTTGCTAATACCAGGGTTGTGGACATAATGTTTTTTAAGTTTTCAAAACATTTTTGTGCTTCCACATTCCATTGGAAGGAGTTTTTCTTAAGGAGATATGTTAGAGGGGTGTTTAAATGAGCATAATTCTTGACAAATCTTCGATAGTATCCTACCAATCCTAGAAATCCTCTTAACTTGGATATGTTTTTGGGTTTAGGCCATTCTATGATTGCCTTGATTTTCTTGGGGTCTACCTCGATACCTTTTTTGGATATGATGTGACCAAGGTACTCTACTTCTTCCTTGCCAAATGTACATTTTGACATTTTTGGCATAGAATTGATTTTCCTCCATAAGAGATAACACTTGTCCCAAATGTTTCATATGATCCTCCCATGTTTCACTGTACACTAAGATACCATCGAAGAAGACTAAGACATGTTTCCATAAGTATGGGTGAAATAATTTATTCATTGTCGTTTGGAAAGTGGCAGGGACATTAGTTAGCCCAAAAGGCTAACTAATATTGGCTACATATGTCTGGAAGGAAATATTGGCTACATATTCTTGTCTAAATCTGATTTGATAGTACCCAGATCTTAGATCAAGTTTTGAAAAATATCTTGCTCTGTGAAGTTCATCCAACATTTCATCAATAAACGGGATGGGAAATTTATTTTTATTTGTTATTTTGTTTAGCCCTCGGTAATCTATGCATAATCTGAAAGATCCATCTTTATTTCAAACTAACACTACTTGAGTTGCATATGGACTTCTGCTTTTTGTGATGACACCACATTTTAATAGGTCTTGGACTAATCTTTCTATCTCTATTTTGTGGTGATGGGGGTCTCTGTACGGTCTAACCTTGACTGGGCTTGATCCTGGTTTAACTTCAATTATATGTTCAATTCTTCTTTGAGGCGGTAACTCTATGGGAAGGTCTTGAAATACCTTCTTATGTTTTTGTATTAGATCTTGGATGTCTGATGTTCTGGAGTCATCCTGTTATGATTCTTGTATTTCTATGTTGTGGCATTGGATGAAGTATGTGGTTGCTCATTTTCAGATCATTTTTTCCATTTGTTGTGACGACACAACCTGTTTTTGTGGAGGTTGAAAACCATCTAATTTATAACTTTTCCCTTGCCAATTGAATTGGATGAAATGTTCCTGGTGATTGACTGAGTATGTGCCCAAGGTTTGTAACCATTGGACTCCTAAAACCACATCTACTCCTCCCAAAGGGACGATGTAGAGTTCTGATTCCAAATTGAAATCTTGGATTTGGAGTTTCACCTTATGGCATTTTCCGACATTTCCAATTTTTTATTTTTTTTTTCCGTCTGCAACCATTACTTTCATATCTGGAATTGGATATACAAATAATTTGAGTTTCCTTGCAATCTTGACATCGATGAAATTGTGGGTACTTCTAGTGTCGATTAGTACGATGACATTATCATTTTTGATATGTCCTTTTAATTTGAGAGTTTGTGGTTGGGTAATGCCTGTGATGGTTGCGAGCGATATTCTTGGTGTGTTGTCTTCTATGAGTTCTGAAGTGCCATTTTGGAAATTTTCTATTTCTTCATTTATTGATTCTGTTGAGTCTGATTCGTCGATTTTTTCTGCTTCACAAGTGTACAATTTTTTTGAGTTATCTTCGATCTGACACCTATGTCTTGGGTCCCATTTCTCTCCACATCATTTAGATTTTCCTTTTGTTATCCTTTGGAACTCTAAACTTGTTCTTCCATATTCACATAGATTGGGTGGTATGTATTTGTCATTTCCTCTGGTCCGAGGTACACTCCTTCTTGAGTAAATCTTGTTGAATCTTGATTGGCCTTCTAGTTTTTTTTTTTCTGAGGCTTTTGCCTTGCGTATTGCTATTTCTACCGTAGTAACCTCATGTAATCTTAACTCGTCTTGGATATGTGGTTTGAGACCACCTATGTAAGATTGGAATAATTGATCATCAGATAGTTCAATACTCAGGTGGTGAGAGCTGCATTGATGCGTAAATTCATCTATGCTGCCTTTTTGTTGTAATCTGGTGAGTTTTGAAAAAAATGTTTTTTTCGAGATGCCCTGGAATCTTTTTAAAAAATCATTTTTGAATGAATTCCAATTATATGAATGAATTCTTCCTTTCCACCATAGATACCAATTATATCCAGTTCCTTTGAGGCACATGGATGTGTACTTGACCTTTTCTTCATCGATTGTAATATTATATATATGGAAATATTCTTCTGTTTTGTTAAACGAGGCCATGCATTGGTTATCGCCTCCATTGTATTTTGATAATTCAATTTTGGCTTTGGGAGGATAAATTATTAAGGGTTGATGTTGTGATATAGGTTGGGAATTTGAATTGTAAAGAGGTGGCAATGGTGGTGGTGGTGGGGGTGACGTGTTAGATGTGCTTGAGTCACTTGGTTGTGGTTGGGTGGCTTGTTGGTGCCCTTGGCCTTTTATTAAATTTAAAAGCTCATTAAGATTTTTTTCCTAATGTTGTGTTATCACAACCATACTTTGTTGCAAATTGTCATTTATTTCTCGTTTAAAGTTTCCCAAACCTCATTGTAGGTTAACCCCAAGTTCTTGAAAATATCATCTTTAAGATCTTGTTTTAGATTATCCATGCCTTTTTTTAATTCGATTTTGATTTCCGTTGAAATTTTTTCTTTAAGATTATGGGTCAACTCTTGTTTGAGTGCCTTATTGTTGAGCTTTATTTCTTCTATTAACTCATCATGAGTTTTTCGTATTGACTTTTCAAGTGATTTTCTAATGCTTTTACACTCTTGGTCTATTTTTTCCACTTGAGTTTTTAATTACGACATCCTTATGGTGTTTGGGGGTGAGTATTTTTCTGTAATTTTGATCTTGCTTGGAATATCCCCTTTTTAATTATTTGCGTTTAAAGAATTGTATGTAGTTTAAGGTGGAAGGATGTGTGTCGAGCTGTGGAGAGTGGAGGGTGTGGAAGAGTGGAGAGTGTATGGTGGGTGAATGATGAAAGGAAAGGTGAATGGGAGAGGGAGACATGGGAGTGAGGTGGACGAATGGGGAGGGAGATGCAGACTATGGGGAAATGGGGAGGGGGTGGAGGGTGCATGGCGAGAGGTTGCGAGGGAGTGGAGAGTTTACGGGAGGGATTATGGGAGAGTTTAGTGGAGAGTTTATGGGAGGGAGTGGAGGAGGGTGCAAGGGAGTGGAGAGGGGGTGGGAAACAGGTCGCGGGGGAGTGAAGAGGGAGTGGGGAGGGTTACATAAACAAAAATGGGATGTGATTTCATACTATGGGGGAGAGTTACAGAACGGGGGTTGCGGGGTGAGGGAACGAGGGGGTTGCGGTGAGGGGAAAAATGTGGGGCTGTGGGGAAGGACTGTGATATGGGGGAGCGACCAGCCCTGATACCAATGTGAAGGACAAAAGGGTTTGTAATGAACAATTCACTTTGAATCCATAATCTATATATATATATATATTAATGAACAATTCACTTTGAATCCATAATCTATATATATATATATATATATATATATAATTGTTGGAGTTACTTCACACACACCTAGGATTTCTTTTTCCTAAGGTTATTCCTTGTTTATTATTCATAATTAGTCATTATCCAGTCTCATATATTTTAGGGGAGAATATTCCACCTGGAGAATATTTTCTTTCAGTTGACACTTCAGTTTGATTAGTTGAGTTGAGTTTAGATGTTGCATTGGGATCATCACCATGCTAATTCAACCTTGCCTTGGTATCATCACCAGAGTGGCACATTAGCCTTGATTCCCTAAGTTAACTCCTCACAACTCTCTGTTCAGTCAGTTAACTGAAGACTAGTTGACTAATTAACTCAACTAGGTGGTAGTTCACTCCCGTAACTGCCTGAGAGACTAGAATAGGTGGAAATTCACTCACGTAACTGTTGGTGTGTGTCCATATCACTCTAGACCAACACTATGGTGAATTGGTTCACCTCAAGTCAAACTCATTGAGTTATACAGAGTATATCATGTGTAAATTATTCATTATTCAAAATGGTTAATGAAAATTCTTTTTCTTTCTCCAATTCTCTCTGCAAATGTGTGTATTATTGTTTATCTAGATCTATTTTATGCAGTTTCAACACATTTACATGGTATCAGAGCCGACGAAATGCTAAGAAAAAGCTACACAAAAATTGTTTGCAGGTACAAAAGATTGAAGACAGCGGAAAGATGGAATTCCAAAAAGAATTCATTCTTACACCTTACAACTATTTTGAATGGAAGGAGAAAATAGCCATACATCTCCAATCCAGAGGGTTGTATAGGTTAACCATGAATATAGATACAGAACCGACATCAGCCATAGAAAAATCCAAGTACTTAAATCACATGGATGAGGCACTTGGAACAATTTGCAGTCTTATCTCTCTCGATCTCCTTTTTCACATATCTTCCTGTAAGACTCCCAATGAAGACTGGAAAATATTGGAAGGGATCTCTGGAAAATAGAATGAGATGAGGGGACACATGCTAGAGGTGGAGTTTCTCACATTGGATCCAAAAAGCTTCAAAAATATCCAATATTTCTTTACAAAATTCAAGGATTTACTGTCGCAACTCAAAGCTTGTGGGGTTGATAAATCAGTGGAGGAGAAACAAATGGTTTGCACCATTCTCTCCAAGATTGGACCTGAATTATCTGTATTTGTATCCACATTCCATACTTTCATATTCACCTCTGGAGCCACCTGGAAGATGCCTTCTCTTGAGGACTTTATCGAATCCCTGACACAAGAGAAAACCAAGCTCATCAACATGGGCACAATCAAAGGCCCAAGGGCGCATGCACTCATTGTGCATGATTGTAGCCACTAATATCATAAATATAAAGATAAAGATAAGCAAAAATCTCATGCACATACAAAGAAGGAAGGGTACACAAAACCCTTCATCGATGCCTCCAGATCCAAAGGAGAAAAGGGAAGAAAAGGAGAGAAATGCACATATTGTCACAAAGGATTCCATTCGAAATCCGCATGCATGAAAAAAAAATAGATATGATGTCTCATATACTTCAGCAAAACAACCTTGGAGAGAGCATCCCCGAGGGTGCAAAGAAGAAGAAGCCAGAAGATCTAAATTCCAAGAAAGACGATTCTAGCCATGCCTTGATTTCCATCAACTCCTTTCCTGATGCTTAGATCGTAGATTCAGGAGCATCACATCACATGGCTGCCTCAGAAGCAATATATTCTTCTTTGGATGCATGCAAAGGTCCTCCCATTCTGATGGGGGACAACTCTTATGTCGAAGTCACCGACAAAGGAAGGATTGAACTCACCAATGAAAGTTTCAAGAATGTGTTGCATGTTCCCAAGATTTTTGTCAACCTTCTCTCTGTGTATCAGATGACGAATTCCAGCACCAGAAAGAGATTTATATTCACACCAAATTCCGTGGACATATACGACATGCATACCAACTCCAAGGTTGCAACCGGTGAGGTAAATCATCCATCTAGATTGTATACATTTTCTGAATTCATTGAACCTGATTTTGCTTTACTGCTTACTCATGCTGATGAAAGTAGTAGGATATGGCACGAAAGGTTTGGAAATTTGAATTTCAGATACATGCAACAACTTAGCAAGCATAGATTAGTTTATGGTCTACCAGACATCCATTTTTCCAAGGGAGTATGTGAGGGATGTGTTCTCGGAAAACACCCTCAAGAGAAATTCAACAAGGGAAAGTCTCAACGAGCTTCCAGACCTTTAGATCTGATCCACAATGACCTTATGGGTCATTTTTCGCATCCATCCATCAAAAAAGTGAGGTTTGTTCTCATTTTTGTTGATGATTTCTCATGCTTTACTTGGATCTACTTTCTCAAGGAAAAAATCCGAGGTCTTTCAACACCTCAAAGATTTCAAAGCCTTGGTTGAGACACAGTACGGAAAGAAGATCAAAGTCCTCCAAACTGATAACGGGGGAGAGTATGTGAATCATGAGATCCACGATCTTTGCCATGAGGCAGGGATTCAGTTGCAGCATACAATTCCCTACACTTCGTAGAAAAACAGAGTTGTTGAGTGTAAAAATAGATCTCTAAAGGAGATGGCATCTTACATGCTGCATGCAAAGTCACTACCATAGAGACTATGGACTGAAGCACTTAACTATGCAACATACATCCAAAATAGATATCCTTATAGATCTGTCAGGGATAAGACCCCCTACGAGGCTTGGAGCGGCCTCAAACCAGAAATGACCCACTTTCACATTTTTGGTTCACGTGCACGGGCCCAGATTCCCTCTGAAAAGAGGAAGGCACTTGATCCACAGAGCACTGAGTGCATTTTTGTTGGATACCCTGACGATGTGAAGGGATATCGGCTTATTGATATTCCACAGAGCACTGAGTGCATTTTTGTTGGATACCCTGACGATGTGAAGGGATATCGGCTTATTGATATTTCCTTGAACCGGCTCATCATTGAGCGTAGTTTCCAATTCGAGGAAAGTGTCTCGCATGTACCTCAGCAACCGCATGCAGACACCTTCACTCTTCCACCTGTCCGAGATGATGAGCATGCACATGTCAACTCTTCTTCAGATGAGATTTCTAATTCAGAGGACTCAAATGATTCAGATTCAGATTCAGAGTCAGTACAATCAGATGCAGAGTCAGAGCATCCAGATGCAGTTGTAGAGCCAGAGCAGAGGCCCAAGTGGGCACAAACTACTCTTCAGGATGCAAGGGATCTCGTTGGTGATCCATCTGATACAATGCAGACTCAATCTGATTTCAAGGAGCCTCCTGTTGCACTCATTGCCACTGAGCCATTTCCCTCCAGGAATCTTTTCTTGGTTCGGTCTTCAGATCCACAGTCTTATGGTGAGGCTGCTGGAAATCCCTTTTGGGAATCCGCCATGCAGGAGGAGTACACCTCCTTCCTTGAGAACCGAACTTGGGATCTAGTTCCCCTTCCTTCTAGGAGGAAACTTGTCAGATGCAGATGGGTCTATAGGACCAAGAGCACAGTGGCTGGAAAAATTAGGAGATACAAAGCTAGTCTTGCCGCCAAAGGCTTTCAACAGGTTCATGGTATTGACTATGATGAGACCTTCACTCCAGTAGTGAAGATGGATTCCATACGATTGGCACTTACCATTGCGGCAGCCAAGTGATGGGAAGTCCATCAGATGGATGTGAAGAATTCATTTCTTCACGGTGATATCTCTGAGGATATCTATATGGAGCAGCCCTAGGGATTTATGCAAGACTCATCTTTGGTCAGTCGACTGAAGAAGTCACTTTATGGCCTCAAGCAGGCACCGAGGGCATGGTATGCCAATATGGACTCCTACCTGTTGTCATGGAACTTTGTACGTTGTAAATCAGACCCAAATGTCTACATGTTCAAGATGGCTGATTCACTTCTACTTTTAGTTCTGTATGTTGATGATTTGTTGATCACTGGGTGCTCGACTTCAACGATTGTTGCAGTCAAGAGGATTCTACATGACATGTTTTTGATGATGGACATAGGTGCACTACACTTCTTCCTTGGACTCGAGATCAGTCAGTATGCATCATGCATCAAACTGTCTCAGGCCAAGTATGCATGAGATCTCCTTGAGAGATTTCACATGACAGACTGCAAGTCTGCTCCGACTCCTTTCCTATCAGGAGTAAAACTTGAGGATGGCGGGGAGACTCCACTGGTTGACAACACACTGTACATACAACTAGTGGGGAGCTTGTTGTATCTCACACACTTCATACCAGACCTCTCATATGCAGTTGGCGTAGTTTCCAGGTTCATGCAAGAGCTGCATGAGCTACATTGGAAAGCTGCAAAGCATATCCTTCGATACGTATAGGGCACCATCACCTTTGGGATTCATTATGCAACAGACTCTACATTAGATCTCATTGGGTTTACTGATTCCGACTGGGCAGGCGATAACATTGATCGCAAGTCCACATCTGGTTACTCACTCAGTCTTGGTTCTGGGCCTATCTATTTGTCGAGCAAGAAGAAATATGCCATTGCTCTATCTTCAGCCGAGGTAGAGTACAGAGGGGTAGTTAACATAACCATTCAGGCTATGTGGCTACAACATTTTTTCACTGAGTTGGGCATTCAGTTTCATCGACCGATCGTCACCTGGTGTGACAACCAGAGCACTCTGAAGTTCTACAGAGATCCAGTTCAGAGGCAGCGGACGAAGCACATCAAGATCCACATGCACTACATCTGGGACTTAGTACATGAGGAGATCATCGACTTCTAATTCTGTCCTTCAGCATAACAGATGACAGACATTTTCACCAAGACCTTCACTGAGCAAAAATTCCATTCTCTGCGAGGTCGTCTTGGAGTGAAGGACACATTTTCCTAGTAACTGTAGTTCTTATTTTTNGGGGTTTCCCATGAGGTTTTCCCTCTTTCCTCACTTTATTTTCAATGTATCTTTTGTACTTGGGTACCTAACATGGCCTCGTTGTCGGGACCTAATCTTTATTTTCACCATAGTGATGTTCAAGGGGGGTGTTGAAGTTACTTCGCACACACCTAGGATTTTTTTTTCCTAAGGTTATTCCTTGTTTATTATTCATAATTAGTCATTATCCAATATCCTATATTTTAGGGGAGAATATTCCACCTGGAGAATATTTTGTTAAAATTGACACTTCAGTTTGACTAATTGAGTTGAGTTTAGATGTTGCATTGGGATCATCACCATGATAATTCGACCTTGCCTTGGTATCATCACCAGAGTGGCGCATTAGCCTTGATTCCCTGAGTTAATTGCTCACTACTTTCTGTTCAGTCAGTTAACTGAAGACTAGTTGACTAGTTAACTCAACTAGGTGGCAGTTCACTCTCGTAACTGCCTGAGAGACTAGAATAGGTGGCAATTCACTCTCGTAACTGCTGGTGTGTGTCCATATCACTCTAGACCACCACTATGGCGCATTGGTTCACCTCAAGTCGAACTCATTGAGTTATACAGAGTATATCATGTGTAAATTATTCATTATTCACAACGGTTAATAAAAATTCTTCTTCTTTCTCCAATTCTTTATGCAAATGTGTGTATTATTGTTTAGCTAGATCTATTATGTGTACGTTCAACACATTTACAATAATAATAATTGATTGTAAAATAATGATGATATTACAAGGATAGGACCTGCCTATATATATGCGCTTTATGGTTTTATGAAGAGTCGTGACCTTTTATTACATTAATGTTTAATTTACTTTTATTTATTATTTTAATGTCTTTATATTATATTGTTTATTTATTGTGACATTGCCCTTCCCTTAAATTTTGATTTTTCCTCAAAGCAATGGTAAGGAAGGATGTAACTGGAGAAAGTGCTCTAACTCCCATGCATCGTCTTCTTCTGGTAGATTTTTCCATTTAATCAGATATTCCTTGATTACTCGAGAACGTAATCTCTTTTCTCGGGTGGAGATAATGGCTTCGAGCTCTAAAATGATTCTTTCTTCCTCATCCAACATAGGACGTATAGTTTGTGCCTTTTGTTGTTTCCCCAAGACTCTCTTTAGACATGATACATAAAAGACATTGTGGATACAAATTTTATCTGGTAAATCCAACTGGTAAGCTACGTGACTGATTTTACTATTTATTTGATATGGTCCATAAAAATTTGGAGCCAATTTATTCTTCCCATGTTGTTTAAGGGATAACTGTTTGTAAGGTTGAAGTCTCACAAATACCCAGTCTCCTACTTCAAACTCTCTTTCTGTTCGGTTTTGGTCCGCTTGTTGCTTCATTCGGTTCCTTGCAACTGTTAAGTTTTATTTGAGTAACTGAAGGATTTTCTGACTTTCGTCTAAATGGTCTTTTACTGACACAACTTTTATGTGGCTGGTGGCCAACTCCTTCCATGATGGAGCTTCGTAGCCATAAAGAGATTGGAAAGGTGTCATTTTAGCTGATGTGTGATAAGTGGAATTACACCACCACTCAACAAGGTGCAACCATTGAAACCATTTATTTTATTTGTCGAAGATAAAACAATGAAGATAGGTTTCTAAACATTTATTGACGACGTCTGTTTGACCATCTATTTGAGGGTGGTAAGTTGAGCTCATATTGAGAGAGGTTTTGATATGTTTGCAAAATTCTCTCCAAAAGTTCCCTTTAAATTTGGCATCTCTATCGATGACGATAACTTTAGGGAACCCATGTAGTTTGTAAATATTTTTACATAATATTTCATCTGTTTGTTTTGTTGAATCTGTTTTCCTTACTCTAATAAAGTGTGCATACTTAGTTAGTTTGTCTACTACTACTAATATTTTATCTTTTCCGTCGGATATGGGTAGTCCTTCAATGAAATCCATTGAAATTTCTTCTTATTTTTGGTTGGGAATATTTAACGGGTGGAGTAACCCAGGGGTCGATACATTTTCATTCTTGTTCCTTTGACATGGATCACATTCTGCTACATATTTTCGAATATTTGCACTCATCCCTTTCCAAAAAAATGATCTTAGTGCATTATAGTATGTTTTGAAAAATACTACATGSCCTGCAGCTGGGCAATCATGAGATTCTTGAAGAACCTTGGCTTTAAATCTTGAGTTGGTATTTAAGTAGATTCTCCCTTTATACCATAAGATGTCGTTTTTCCATTCAAACTTAGGATATTGATTTAAATTGTTGATTATAGAGCAAGTCTCTGGATTTTTTGCATACTCAGTTCGAATTTCATCCAACCATTCTAGGATGGTTATTGATATTGCAAAAACTTGTGTTTCTTCATCTTTTCGTGATAGGGCATAAGTCGCGATGTTGTCTTTTCCTCTTTTATGTAGAATTTCCATATCAAATGTGGCAATTTTCTCTATCCACTTTTGTTGTTTGGTTGCCAATGTTTTTTGTTGTAACAAGTACTGGAGACTGTTATGATCTGTGTGTATCAAGAACTTACTTCCCAATAGATATTGGCGCCATTTTGTTAATGCATGCATGATGGAAATAATTTCCTTTTTGTAAGTGGATTGTAAGCATTATGTTTGATTTAATTTCCTTCTCTCAAAAGCTATTGGGTGCCCATCGTGCATCAATATTGCTCCAATTCCAAGACCGGACCCGTCACACTCGATGATGAAAGGTTTGGAGAAGTCAAGTGTTGCTAATACCAGGGTTGTGGACATAATGATTTTTAAGTTTTCAAAACATTTTTGTGCTTCCACATTCCATTGGAAGGAGTTTTTCTTAAGGAGATTTATTAGAGGGGCGTTTAAATGAGCATAATTCTTGACGAATCTTCGATAGTATCCTGCTAATCCTCAAAATCTGCTTAACTTGGATATGTTTTTGTGTTTAGACCATTCAGTGATTGCCCTGATTTTCCCTGGGTCTACCTCGATGCCTTTTTTGGATATGATGTGACCAAGGTACTCTACTTCCTCCTTGCCAAATGTACATTTTGACATTTTGGCGTAGAAATGATTTTCCTCTAGAAGAGATAACACTTGTGCCAAATGTTTCATATGCTCCTCCCATGTTTTATTGTACACTAAGATACCATCGAAGAATACTAAGACATGTTTCTGTAAGTATGGGTGAAATAATTCATTCATTGTCGCTTGGAAAGTGGCGGGGACATTAGTTATCCCAAAAGGCATCACCTTGAATTCGTAGTGTCCTTCGTGTGTCTGGAAAGCAGTCTTGGCTACATCTTCTAGTGTGACTCTGATATGATAGTACCCAGATCTTAAATCAAGTTTTGAAAAATATCTTTCTTCGTGAAGTTCATCCAACATTTCATCAATAAACGAGATGAGAAATTTATTTTTATTTTCTATTTTGTTTAGCCCTTGGTAATCTATGCATAATCTGAAAGATCCATCTTTCTTTCGAACTAACACTACTTGAGTTGCATATGGACTTCTGATTTTCGTGATGACACCACATTTTAATAGGTCTTGGACTAATCTTTCAATCTCTATTTTGTGGTGATTGGGGTCTCTGTACGGTCTAACCTTTACTAGGCTTGATCTTGGTTTAACTTCAATTATATGTTCAATTCTTCTTTGAGGTGGTAACTCCATGGGAAGATCTTGAAATACCTTCTTATGTTTTTGAATTAGATCTTGGATGTTTGATGTTCTGGAGTCATCCTGTTCTGATTCTTGTATTTCTATGTTGTGGCATTGGATGAAGTATGTGGTTTCTCCTTTTCAGATCATTTTTCCATTTGTTGTGACGACACAACCTGTGTTTGTGGAGGTTGAAAACCATATAATTTATAAATTTGCCCTTGCCACTTGAATTGGATGAAATGTTCCTCGTGATTGACTAGGTATGTGCCCAAGGTTTGTAACCATTGGACTCCTAAAACCACATCTACTCCTCCTAGAGGGACGGTGTAGAGTTCTGATTCCAAATTGAAATCTTGGATTTGGAGTTTCACCTTATGGCATTTTCCGACATTTCCATTTTTTTTTATTTTTTTTTTCGTCTGAAACCATTACTTTCATATATGGAACTGGATATACAAATAATTTGAGTTTCCTTGCAATCTTGACATCGAGGAAATTGTGGGTACTTCTAGTGTCGATTAGTACAGTGACATTATCATTTTTGATATGTCCTTTTAATTTGAGAGTTTGTGGTTGGGTAATGCCTATGATCGCTGCCAGCGATATTTTTGGTGTGTTGTCTTCTATGAGTTCTGAAGTGTCATTTTGGAAATTTTCCATTTCTTCAGTTATTGATTTTGTTGATTCTAGTTCATCGTCTTTTTCTGCTTCACAAGTGTACAATTTTTTTGAGTTATCTTCGATCTGGCACCTATGTCTTGGGTCCCATTTCTCTCCACATCATTTACATTTTCCTTTTGTTATCCTTTGTAACTCTAAACTTCTTCTTCTATCTTCACATAGATTGGGTGGTATGTATTTGTCATTTCCTGTGGTCCGAGGTACACTCCTTCATGAGTAAACCTTGTTGAATCTTGATTGGCCTTCTAGTTTTTCTTCTGCGGCTTTTGCCTTGAGTATTGATATTTCTACCGTAGTAACCTCATGTAATCTTAACTCGTCTTGGATATGTGGTTTGAGACCACCTATGTAAGACTGGAGTAATTTATCATCAGATAGTTCAATACTCAGGTGGCGAGAGCTTCATTGATGCGTAAATTCATCTATGCTGCCTTTTTGTTGTAATATGGTGAGTTTTGAAAAAAAAAAAAAAAAATCAAGATGCCCTATAATCTTTAAAAAAAATCATTTTTGAATGAATTCCAATTATATGACTGAATTCTTCCTTTCCACCATAGATACCAATTGTATCCAGTGCATTCGAGGTACATGGATGCATATTTGACCTTTTCTTCATCGATTGTAATATTATATATATGGAAATATTCTTCAGTTTTGTTAAACTAGGTCATGCATTGGTTATCACCTCCATTGTAGTTTGATAATTCAATTTTGGCTTTGGGAGGATAAATTATTAAGGGTTGATGTTGTGATATAGGTTGGGAATTTGAATTGTAAGGAGGTGGCGACGGTGGTGGTGGTGGGGGTGATGTGTTAGATGTGCTTGAGTTAGTTGGTTGTGGTTGGGTGGCTTGTTGGTGCCCTTGGCCTTTTATTAAATTTAAAAGCTCATTAAGCTTTTTTTCCTGATGTTGTGTCATCACAACCAGACTTTGTTGCAAATCGTCATTTATTTCTCGTTTAAAGTTTCCCAAACCTTGTTGTAGGTTAACCACAAGTTCTTGAAAAATATCGTCTTTAAGATCTTGTTTTAGATTATCCATGCCTTTCTGTAATTCAATTCCGATTTCCGTTGAAATTTTTTCTTTAAGATTATGGGTCAACTCTTGTTTGAGTGCCTTATTGTTGAGCTTTATTTCTTCTAGTAACTCATCGTGAGTTTTTCGTATTGACTTTTCGAGTGATTTTCTAATGCTTTTACAATCTTGGTCTATTTTTTCCACTTGAGTTTTTAATTCTGACATCCTTATGGTGTTTGGGGGTGAGTATTTTTTTGTAATTTTGATCTTGCTTGGAATATTCCCTTTTTAATTATTTGAGTTTAAAGAATTGTATGTAATTTAAGGTGGAAGGATGTGTGTCGAGCTGTGGAGAGTGGAAGGTGTGGAAGAGTGGAGAGTGTATGGTGGGTGAATGATGAAAGGAAAGGCAAATGGGAGAGGGACGACATGGGAGTGGGGTGGACAAATGGGGAGGGGGACGCAGACTGTGGGGGAATGGGGAGGGGGTGGAGGGTGCATGGAGACAGGTCACGAGGGAGTGGAGAGTTTATAGGAGGGTTTATGGGAGAGTTTAGTGGAGAGTTTATGGGAGGGAGTGGGGAAGGGTGTGGGGGAGTGGAGATTGTTGAAATAATGTAACTGCGAAGAGCATTCTTATTATTATTTTGTTATTGGATTAAATCCCCATTGCGGATTAATCATGTCATTATTATTATTATTATTATTGGATTAATCCCCATTGAGGATTAATCATGTCAGTAATTGTATAAGGACCAAATCCCCTTTTGCGGATTGGTCATCGGACAATTACAAAGCGCAGAATAAGAAGTCGGCCCCAGCAGTTATAATGGAAGACCCAGAATTAATTAAAGGTGGGTTTACCCACCAAGAGTGAGAGGTCGGCCCTGCCAGTTGTGACCTTTCACACGTGCCAGTCTTGTATAAATAAGAGGCTAGTGCCTCACTTCAAACACACACTTCACTTGCTCATTCTCTCATGAGGCAAGCTGCAATTTCAAGTTGGTGAGAGGAGAAGAAGGGTGGTGCATCTCTTGGAGGAGGATTTTTTGTATTGGTTGAGTTATCTCTTGAACATTTGATAAGCTATTTATGATAAGGAAGTTTTTGCTGGGTTTTCTT
>ML776792.1:354887-418365 GCA_009831015.1 Picea engelmannii
ATATAATTGATTGTAAAATAATGATGATATTACAAGGATAGGGTCTGCCTATATATATGCCCTTTATGGTTTTATGAAGAGTCATGACTTTTTATTACATTAATGTTTAATTTACTTTTATTTATTATTTTAATGTCTTTATATTATATTATTTATTTATTGTGACACTTTGCACACTGGTCCAAGTGCTCCAGCCGAAAGCAGAGGTCGTCCACGTCCTTTCTGACCGCGAAGACCAGATCCTATAGTATCGACATCGAATCTCTAAATTTTGTACAAGAAGCATAATCCAAGCGAGGGATGGTCTTGCTCGGAGGCTCTTCCAATTGAGAAGGGAACTCCTCCAAATGAGTAGGGAATTCCTCTTGAGATGGCAAAGGGTTCGAGGGTGGCGAGAAGCAGAAGGAGGATGGTGGCGAGGGGGCGGAGGGTGGTGGGCTCACCAGACGGACCAAGGCCGACTGTGAAGACAAGGCCATATCTTGGATTGGGCTAGGAGCATAGCCCAGAGAATTTTCGTGGAGATCGAACCACTCCACACGACAAGCCCATGGCGAGGACAGAGGCAGGAGACCACTCTGACCTAGGGAGGATTGGGCGGAGGAAGGGGGCAAGGAACTGGGCGACGAAGCGAGGATAGGTGGATGCCTGCTGGCAATGGCCACATTGTTTTGTAACCAGAGAGGTCCTCTCTTTGGCTTCCCACGTAGCCGAGGCATGGCCAACTGTGAGTGAAGGTGAGGTGGAGACGAGAGTGGACAAACGAAAGTGAACAACAGGTAGACTAGCAGAGAACATATGTAGTGGGCAGGAAAGAAGGAATGGTGCGAGGGTTGCCAGGGGTCGTTGCCATAAAAAGAAAGCCGGAGGAGAAGATCCCATGCGCGCAGAGGTGACGGCTTGCATCCTTCCTCCATCGCCAGGACAGAAAAACCAAAGGAGGCACACTAGGGCAATTAGTGAGGAGTTCGCAGCAGTGAATGCAAACAATTCACATCGGGGGGGGGGGGGGATAAATGAAGGGGAGGGGGCTGCATGTGCTAGTCACGTGGTCTATGGAGAGGTGGTAGGCACCGTCTTCTCCCATCGACGCGTGGACCCTGCTAGCACCCCAACCTGGGGGTGTATATAAATATTTATTATTCGTAACTACTTATATAGATTGTCAAATGAAGTGCATTGCAAGTTTTTAGTTGTCAAATGGATTTTTCTTTCATTGTAGAGTAAAACAACAAATTTCAACATTGTTGTATTAAAAAATTGACATTTACACAACTTATGTAGTTTTATGTGTGTGTGTGTGTGTCAATTGGGTGTAACTCGAGTGGTTGTGAGGAAAAGTCCATATCCTCCCCACCCGAGTTCAAATCCCACTTTGTGACATGTTTTTCTCTTAGCAAGCTATTTAAGGGGAAAGTTACCAAGATGCCGCCGGATCAATTGCTGGGAAGCAGTTCGAGTGATTGAGTGTTTTAAGTTTCATATAGGAGGTCTTGCAGTCGCTTCCCTGGACTGGTTGTCTCTATAGTGTGCCACACCCAATGTCCATATCAGGTTGGATGCCATAATCAGTGTCAATGGGTTTGCACTGAGTACCATCAACAAAATAAAGAGAAGTGATCGTATATTCTTTACATGTAACCAAGGGCTAAAATAAAATGGATTTACAAAGTGTTCTCAGTTTAAAGGTTATTTAGAGTTTTTAAACTGTTTTCAGCAAATTATGAAATACTTTCGAGGGTCAATGCCCTTGTGAAGATAAAAGCTCACTACTGATTTTGAATTTGACGTTGAAAGTCTCTCTGTTTTTACATATTAGGCCCTCTAAAGGATTCCTGAGCATTATCGATGGGATCAGAGGATGCCTTAGCATTATCGATGGGATCAGAGGATGCCTTGACATCCCCTTTCACACTAGAAGCCTCCATGTTGTCCCCTGCTGATTTGGAACAATAGGGGCATCCCAAACCCCAGGGATGTGAACCTGTGAAATACTAATAGAAATTGAAAAGCATATTACTCTCTTTCTCAACAATCAATATATTGGAGATGGTGAATTCAATTTCAAATAAAATGAACACACAAGATGCTAAATCATCAAACATGATGGTTCAAATCTTCAATGATTATGTAAATAAACTCCCAAACCAATCATTTGGCAACACCATACTTAGTTCAAGGTTACTTACAATGGCATAATAATTTAATAGTTATGGATCAGTCATTAAAAATTTGTAGTCACTGCAACAATGGGATAACACTCACAAGCTTGAGAACTTAACCAGGTACTTGTAGTCACTACAACAATGGCATAACATTCACAAGATTCAGTGTACCTAACCAGGTACACTTAATTTGCTTTGTGGGAAGACACCTTGGCACCACTCGATGCCTTAAAAACTCGTAAATGATGATCTAAATTTCTGAAGATTGAAAAAACTTTGAAACTAAAACTCTAATGATGATTGACAATTTGAGAATGAGTAAGAGCAGAAGATTCCATACTTAAGACCAATAACTAACAAAATATCGTCATCCTAATCGAATATACATTGTTCTGTAAACATAAGACTTCATTGAATCTTCAATGTTCCTGTGAGACCAGTGTAAATCAACAGATGATGACTTGCTATAAATAATCACTATTGATTATGGAAAACAATAATATCGAAGAGATGCATCCTTCATGACCAATTGTACAAATAGAAATTGTAAACCCTAGAGTCTAGCATGGGAGACACTCATAATATCATTATTCTATCTAACTACATATATCTGAATATATTTTCTCTCGGTGCTCATATTTCTCTCAAGTCCCCCATCCAAATAGACGTTAGATGCATGGTATTGTCAATCGTCACTTCTTTGTACCAAAACTGGATGTTGGGGGAATTACTTTCCCAAACTGCAAATTTTAAGTCCATGTGTTGGTGAAGTTGGCCATGTTGGGGGAATTACTTTCCCAAACTGCAAATTTTAAGTCCATGTGTTGGTGAAGTTGGCCATCATGAAGTCCACCGCCTATTGGTTGAATGGTGAGTTGGGGTGCTTTCCATGAGACCCCTCTTAGAATCTTGGGGACATCTTGCCTACTAATCTGAACACTGAGAATTGAAGAAGTGGGATTCAATACCAGGTTGTCTACCAATCACTTTGCTTGCCTGGAACCCTATTACTTTGTTGTATCAGCTTCCAATTAAATCTTCCAAACAAAACAAAGCATCCACCATCAGAAACCACTACACTAGAAATAATCATTTGAGCCTGATCAATGGTAAGATTTTACATGTTTGGATTTTACACTTTAGTTCACTTTGAATGGTAATTTTTCCAAGTGTGAATACATGTAGGTCTATAGACTTGTCTAAGTATATACAACTTCAGATCTCTCCCATATTAATTATTTATAGTTATATTGAAGCACTCATAAATCTAACATGAACCCCAAGAAATACAAAGAAAATACTGCAGCTGGCATCCCCAGTGCATTCATGATGCCTCATTTGAATAACCACCTTAATATCAAAGGAATACTCTGTTTCAATTGGTCCTGCTATAAAATATTGGTACGAACCAGATTACCCAAAGTAGCCAGTTAAACACAGAACACACCAAATATAGGCGAGGAGCACAGCTCAAAAGTATATACATCATTTATATGTTAGGTTAGGTAAGCACCAAATATTCTTTTAAGGATGACTAGCTCCACTGAGCTGATTGTTGCGACATGCAACTATCATAATGCTTGAAGCATTAACTTTAATGGGTATTCAGTGTCACAAATAGAATTAATATGTTCACACCCAAAAGATTCTGTATCATAAACTCACTATGTAGATATAATGGGGAATTTACATTCTACCTCCGAAAGATCCTAAAGGCTAAAACAAGTTATTAGAACACAAATGTGAATTAATGTCATTGGCGTTGAAATGATATTGCATAAAGAGTAATCCAAAAGAAGCATTTTTACCAAATTTCTAAATTCATATGGAGAATGGTAGTTCACGGAGAGGATTCCAATAGAAACTTCTTTATCACGTTATTGAATTCGTATGGATTCTCCAACTGTGCAGCATGTCCTGCATCCTTCAGGACTATCAACTCTGCCCTGTCACCTAAATGTCTGCATAAAAATCTAGCTTAAAAGCCTTACCCTGTGTGGAAATAATTTAATCCAAACTATGGACCAAGATACTAACATGAGAAAAGACTCAGCAATAATTCGAAAGTGAAAGGTATACCTTTTCAGCCTGTGCCCCAACTCCAATGGGAAAATGCGGTCATGTTCCCCCCATATTATAAGTGTTTCCTGCAGGCACAAAAATATGCAATGGTCAAGCTGGAGCAATTTTCAGTAAGGGTTTTAAAGGTATACAAAGATTTCATGAAGGCTTGGAATTTGATAGTTAAATGGTCATCGCTGATAATCTTAACATCCATAGAAACAATGTTCATGAAGGCTTGGAATTTGATAGTTAAATGGTCATCACTGATAATCTTAACATCCATAGAAAAAGTGGCAGAAAGTGGTTTTCTTTTCTTGGACAAAATAGAAAATATTAGAATGTACATTTGATGTGCAATGTGCAGACTATTAATAAACCATCGTTTATAGGTATATACATATATGTTGATAATGCAAATTGGCTGAAATATTACAGGAAAATATGCCAAGGATAGCATTATGGCTAAGCATTTTAAACCAGCTAACTGTTTTGGAATATGTTCAGTGGGATTTTTGAGGACCAAAGTGAGCAACAGCCAAACTGTAAGCTCAATGAAAACAATTAGCTTAGACATTCTCTTGCAATTCTACCACTGGAAGACTACGGGCGTTAATTTATGGCATCGCCATCACAGCTTTTGCCAGTAATAAGGATTCATCTATGGCCTGCACTCCTGCCAAATTTGAAACCACAAGGTATGTATGTTCTTGAAGCTGCCAGCAAAGGCTGGGTGACACTATGTGCTTAGACTTGTGGCTCAGACATAAATAAAACATTTAATTATTTTTTTGTTCCAATAAAAGTGACGCGCATGTCAAAATTGACCAAACACCAAGATTTAGTTTCAAGGTCAAGAATTACCATCAAATTCCACGGTAGGTAATTACCATCAAATTCCACCGCTACTTGAATGTACTTCCAGTATACCACTCAGACTTGGCACCCAAGCTGAAGGAAGTCTGCATTATGCACTGCAGCCCTCTATATCGGGGTGGGTTTGTTGAAGCAACTTCCAAAAAAATAATGAAACCAAACACCAAGATTTAGTTCCAAGGTCAGGAATTTCCATTGATTTCGGGTCAGGAATTACGGAAATTCCACACCACACCTACTTAAGGATACTTACAGAATACCCCTCGAACCTGGCGCCTAAGGTGATGGAAGTCTCCATTATGTGGTGCACACTCGACCTTGGGGTATGTTTGTCCAAGCAACTTCCAAAAATAATGAAGCCAAACACCAAGATTAAGTTCAAAAGTCCAATTACCATCAAATTTCACCTCTACCTTATTAATTATTACTTCCAAGATGTTGTTGAGAATTATAGCTCCACGTTCACTGTGAACTTGCAAGAAGTAGTTCAAGATATTCTTGAAAAGTAAATTCTATTTTGTAATTCACTTTAGTTAAAAAGTGAAAGTATTATTTTTAGCAGTTGAGTCTAAAAAGTGTATTTCATGCATGAATTAGACTAGGAGTAATGTTAGGATCCGTCCCTATTACCAGTGATCCTTTGATGACTTTCCACGCCTATACCCTTTGTGGCTTGCATGATGGGTCCCCAGAAATTATCAGCTCTCACAGAATGGATAAACTCTTCAAGAAAGGTCATCATGGGGTGACTGCCAAATTTAATTCCATCCAGGTACAAGAGTGATCATCCTCCACAATCCATCTCGACCTGCAACTTGTCCTGGACAAGCACCACCAGGTCTTTGAGACACCCACGGAATTACCGCCATCCTGGGGTGAGCATGATCACAACATCCCTCTCTTTCCTGACAATCAATCCCCCAATGTACACCCCTACAGGTACCCCTTTGCTCAAAAAAATGAAATAGAAAAAATAGTGCAAGAATTATTGGAAGTCGAGGTAATTTGCCCAAGTACCATCCCATACTCCTCCCATGTTGTAATGGTCCTAAAGAAAGAAGGTTCTTGGCACATGTGTCTAAATTTTCGAGCCCTTAATAAATTGACCATTAAGGATAAGTTTCTCATTCTTGTCATTGATGATATGTTGGATGAGCTCTAAGGTGCTTGTTTCTTCACCAAATTGGATCTTTGTTCGAGTTATCACCAGATTAGGATGAAGGAAGAAGATATTCCAAAGACCGCTTTCAAAACTCATGATGGCCATTATGAGTTCTTGGTGATGCCTTTTGGGCTTTGCAATGCTCCATCTACCTTCCAAAGTCTCATGAATAAACTCTTGAAGCCCTACCTTTGGAAGTTTGTTCTGGTTTTCTTTGATGACATTATTATTTACAGTTGCACTTGGGATTCCCATCTTCAACATGTGGACAAACTACTCCAATTGTTACGAGACCATCAGTTGTTCGTAAAAAAGTCCAAGTGTTCCTTTGGGGCAAGCGAGGTCGAATACTTGGGACACATTGTCGGCCGTGACAGAGTACGCGTGGACCCCAACAAGATTCAATCCATGTAGGATTGGCCACGCCCTAAGACCTTGAAAATCCTTCAAGGTTTCCTTAGCCTTACCGGATATTACAAGAAATTTGTCCACCATTATGGAAAAATTGCCCGACCATTGACGAACCTTCTTAAGAAGATTGCATTTCAATGGACCCCTGTAGCAAAGAAAACCTTCCTAGATTTGAAGCAGACAATGTGTACTTCCCTCGTCTTAATAGTCCCTGACTTCAACAAAAAATTTGTGGTCGAATCAGATGCTTCAAGAACTGGCATTGGTGCAGTTCTCACCCAAGACGGTCGACCTATTCTTTTCACTAGCCAGGATTTGAGGTCGCAATTTGGGAAAATCTACATATGAAAAGGAAATGATGGCCATTCTCCATGTTGTGCACACTTGGAGACCATATATATTGGGGCATCATTTTCGGATCAAAATTGATCACCATAGTCTCAAGTAATTCCTCGAGCAGAGGTTTTCATCCCCAAAACAAAATAAGTGGTTGACCAAAATGTTGGGCTATGATTATGAGATCATCTATAAGAAAGGAAAAGACAATGTTGTGGCAGATGCGTTGTCCATAAAATATGAAGATGAAGGTTCCCTCTTTTCTCTATCATTACCAATCCCTCATTGGATCGATAAAGTTCGGTGTGAATGGCTCGCTCATCTGACTATCTCCTAGATAATTCAGCGACTTCAAACCGACACTAGTCCTCCCATGGGCTATTCTTGGAAAGCTAATATACTCAGATATAAGGATCGCTTGGTTCTATCTCTGGATTCAACACTCAAGCCAAGGATCTTAAATGAGTTGCATTATTCTGCTCTTGCAGGTCACTCAGGCTTCCAAAATACCTATGCTTGTGCTCCCCGCTCTTTTTTTTGGGAAGGTATGAAGAAGGTTATCCTCACCTTTGTCACCAAATGTAATATTTGTCAACGCCATAAAGGTGAAACTATCAAGACACCTAGAGCTCCCTAGCCATTACCCATTCTAGCTTCTATTTTGATTGACATCTCCATGGACTTTATAGTGGGCCTTCCCAAAGTAGGTAACAGGTCAGTGATAATGGTAGTGGTCGACCACCTCTCCAAGTATGCACATTTTTGTGCCTTACCACACCCTTTTATGCCAGCTCTAGTTGCACAAGTTTTCATGGATCAAATTTTCAAGCTGCATGGCATGCCCACATCCATTGTATCCAACTGTGACCCGACCTTCACCAACACCTTTTGGTAGGAATTGTTCAAATTACAGGGCACACAATTGAACATGAGCACAATATACCACCCACAGACAGATGACCAAACAGAAGTGGTCGATAAGTGTTTGGAAACTTACTTGCATTATTTTGTTTCAGACAAACAACATTAGTGGGTGCAATGGGTACCAACGACAGAATGATGGTACAACACTTCTTATCATACAACCACCAAAGTGACACCATATGAAGCGGTTTATGGCCAACAACCCCCTATAGTAACTTCCTATCTTCCAGGCACATCAAAGGTCCAGGCTATTGACAAGTTGCCGCAAGGTAGGGTAGTTACCCTCACGTCTCTAAAGGAAAACCTCCACATGGCCCAAAATCAGATGAAGCTACAAGCTGACCAACAATGCTCCGAAAGGGTTTTCCAAGAGGGTGATCAGGTGTTTCTCTTACTCCAACCTTAGAAGCAAACATCACTCAAAGCTCAGGGCCATCACAAGTTGGCACCCAAATTTTATGGCCCCCTATTAGATTCTCAAACACATTGGTCTCATTTCCTACAAACTTGTACTTCTAGTTGCCTCCAAAATACATCAAGTGTTCCATGTTTCCTGTTTGAAGAAAGTGGTGGGTCATAATTGTCGGGTTCAAACCATCCTACCTGAACTAGATGAAGAAGGCTCCATTTGGATGCAGCTTGAATTTGTCCTCAACATGAGAGAGCATCACCTATAGGGCCAAACTATCAAAGAAGCATTGATAAAATGGAAGGGCACATCTCTAGATGATGCAACGCGGGAACTAACTGTCATCCTGCAACAGTTTTTGCATCTTCAGCCTTTAGGACAAGGGTGCTTTTGAAGGGGGAGGGCATGTTAGGATATGTCCCTAACCCCTCGTAGTTAGTCATTATTTATTTTTCATTGTAATAAGTGGTCAACCCTCATTATTATCGGGACCACAAGTAGTTAGGATGTTGGTTAGTGGAATGTTAAAATTAGTTATGGATAACCCATGGTATTGGCCCGTGGTATTTTTGGTTGTGAACTGCAATTAAAGAATGCATCTCTCCATTGTAGGTTGTTGAGGATTATTGTAAGATAGCTCTTCACATTTGCAGGTTTCCCCCTCGAAGAGGCAAGTGAACTAAGCTTTTTGTGGTATCAATATTATATTTCTCCTCTATATTTCATGTTCTTGTTACTTGCACAGTATATTTTCTTGTTCTATTAATTGTTCCAGGTATACTACAAGTAATCTCATAAATAGATTAAGGTTTTAGTCTTAGCTAAAATTATAAATACAGGTCAAGATAGAGGGTTCAAACACGCACAAACACTTGAGTGTTTGAGGAGGCTGAGTGATAGAGAGAGGGAGAGAGAGCAGGAAGTCAGGAAAGAGGCATTTCCAGGTAGCATGCAATCATGTACAAAGATCTTCATAGTTTCATATAGCATACAAAAGCCCCATACAGTTGTATGGACATTACCTTATAGATCCATATAGTCATATGGACAGAACCATACCGACATTCGTACAACATACCGTACTCTCCCAACAAGTTGTTCCGCTCAGTTCAGGTTTTTTTTTGTATCCATCCAATGTCGTTTTTGGGGAGCTTGTGGAGGTTTTCTTGTAAGTTTTTCAAAGGAATGAAAACCTAGTTTTTTCTTATAAGTTTTTCAAAGGAATGAAGCACTAGTTTTTTCTTGTAAGTTTTTCAAAGGAATGAAGCTATTTTTGAAGGAGTAATTACATGTGTTGTGTGAAATTGTTTTTTTTCTTCCGCTATTTAATTCCCAACTATTGTGTGATTAATTCTATGGTCTGAAATTTATTTTTGCATTAATTAAATTCAACAATCTACTTGTTTGATTGAGATCAAAAGGACTTAAGCCACCTAGGGATTGGAATTTTTCACATGGTATCATAACTTATTTCTCTGATTGAGATTCACTAGGATTTATGGCGGTAAATCAACTGCAAGGAAGAATGACCAACAATGAGAGAGTTTTAAAGTTTTATTTTCAGATTCGGGATTTTGTGCAATATATCTCAAATATGACAACAGCATGCTTCATATTTGAGGATAAATTGTATGGTGCCTCAAATTTCTTATCATGGAAGGTGAGGGTTACACTTTGTTGATGTTTGTAGCATCGAACAGGTACGTCCACATTGGTTTTGTGTCGAAAATGTGGAAGTCGTCATTAATACCTCTCAGGACTTAGGAAATTCACTTTATTAAAGTGATTATTAAAGTGAATGCATTCTTATTAATTAATTGAATTTAATTTAAGGAAATGCCTAAGTTTTGGCATTAGTGAATTAAAATAAATCCTAACCATTGATCTCAAGTGTTGGTGAGATCTAATCTCAACAATTTCTTTCAAGCGTTGGTGAGATCTAATCTCAACCAGGCAGCTAAGGTGAGAGGAGGAGACACACACATAGTGAGATAGTGAGATCTCATCGATTGGGTGGAGAAATAATTTCATCCAAGTGTGCAGGGGCATGGTCTAAGGAAGGGAGCAAGGGAAAACAAAGGAGTAGTGACCAACAAGATCGAAGGGCAGATCTTGAGGTGCGATTAATTATTTTGTTGTTTTGTACTTTTCCTCAAAGGGGCCATTTTCCGAGGACACAAGCCTTGGTTTTATCATAATAAAATCATCATGGCACTAGTTTTCCCTTAGGGGTTTTTCCAGGGGTGTTTACCCAGAAATTGTTTGTGCATGGATTGGTTTTTTGTTTATTCTTTTGTTGATTTATTTATGTAAATCATTAAAAATCAACTGTGTTTTATATTCAATAAGCCCGCGGTAATAATTTTATTACATCAATGTATTTTATATGAAACAAATTATTGGGTGTTGGGTTAGTGAAAATTTAACATGGTATCAAAGCAAAGACTCTTAAAAGGAAACCAAGGTTGCACAGATCCCGTAATTTATGTAGGGAAGCAGTAGAAATTTTATAGCACAGAACGTACGAACTGCAGAGTCGTCATACAGTTGTACGAGCGTATGGGGTGAAGCTACAGAGATAAAAATGTGTGTTGTGAGCAAAGGAGGAGTTCGGAGGGCTACAGAGGGATTTTGGGCCAGAGAAGAAGAAGGAGCAGTCATGGAGTAGTTGATAGCCATAAAGCATCCACAATCACAACCGACAACCATGGAGTAGCCGTCAGCCACAACCATAAGAGAAGTCATTTTCCACGAGCATCCATAGGGAAACTGCAAAGATTGTCGATCAGAGTGTAGTAGGAGGTTGCGGGCATCCTCGAGTAGGTTCAGATAGAGGTCTGGGTAGTGAGAAAAAATAAACAATGAAAAACTTTCAAGCAAGGGTCTAGGTATCCAGTAGAGGAGATCAGATCAATTTTGGTGCTTGAAGGACTAAGCACAAATTCTTTAGTTTACTGTGCCTGAAGGACAAGGCACTTTTTTCCATCAACTTATATTTCTCGTTAAAATTATGATTTGGAGATGGTTGCAACCGGCTTAAGGTTTAAGGATAGGTTGGAAGGTGCACCGAACTTTATTCCTTGGAAGGTGAGGGTTACATTAATTTTCATGGAGAATGGGTTGTGGGTTTTTGAAAATACCACGGTGACCCCACCGACGGATCCAAAGGACTTGGTCTCTCATGAGCAAAAGGATGTGAAATCCAAGAGGATCATCTTAGATGTGGTGAAGGATCACTTTATTCCTCACCTATCTGAGAAGAAGTTAGCAAGGGATATGTTTGTAGCTCTAACAAATATTTTATAGAGAATTAATGCAAACAAGAAGATGGTGTTGAGGAAAAAACTTAGAGACACCAAGATGACCAGATCATATACTGTTACTAGGTATCTCACCAAGATCACTCAGGTTCATGATTAGTTGAGGAGGTCGTGTCAGATAAAGAGATGGTGAGGATGACCCTGAATGGTTTCTCTAAGCCATGGGCCCAATTCATCAAGGTCATCGTGGCATGAGAGAAACTTCCCAAATTTGACAGGCTATGGGATGGTTTCATCCAAGAGGAGATTCCAGAGGAATCTCTATTAGACCAATAGATTGGTTATGATGAGAATCTAGCTCTTTCTAGTTAGGCAAGGAAGAGCAAGGGGAATAGAGGTGGAGAGTTGACTTCACAAGCTAGAAAAAATAAGGATCTGAGCAAATTGAAATGCTTTGTGTTCCACAAGAGTGGTCATTGTTATCCATCAAAGTTGCACTAGGATGGACTTCCAGCGAGCCGCCAAAGTTTGAACATCATTGTTCAAAATTCAGAGTTCAGAAGTTCAGCCGGTCATAAAGACCACCTTTTTTCTCTTTACATTTCCATAAAAAATTGTAATATGAGATGTTGCATGATGAACTTGTAAAAGGTCTTAGCCACCTTAATTCCTAAGCGTGAGTTATACTCTGGAGTGTTTTTTCACTTACTAATTATATTTTGTCGTTTTCGGGCAATTTATAATTTATGAGCTTTTTCACTCAATTCCTCCAAAGCTAGAGTATATGCCCATGGTTAGGCTTGAGCATGGATCTAAGCCTAGTTTCTAATGTATATTACCATGCTAAACATCCTCCTAGAGTCTTATGGAAATGTACTAAGTCCCCCCTAGGTTATTTTTTAATTTTTACAGTTAATTAAAAAATAAAGATGTATTAAAAAAGTTGTACTAGGGGACTAAATAGGCCATGGGGATGCTCATTTTTGGACCTAGAGCACTCATGTTACCTAAGTACCCACTTGATTGAGCAAAAATAGTGATTTTAATCACTTAAAAATCATTTTTGCTCACAAAACCCAAAAAGTCAAAATAAAATATAAAAAAAATTAGCATATGCAAAAATCAAGGAACCATGTTTTGACATGTTGGAGACAAAATAAAGCCTCTAAAGGCTATGTGGCATCAAGAGGAATACTCTCAATGGTCAAAGCTTTGAAGTGGGGCATATGTGAGCTGGTTTTGAACATGTGCATATTAGGAAGTGCGCCCCTCTTGGAGAGGTGGTGCACCCTTGAGATGGCAGCCCACAATCTTGAGAGGTGGCGCGCCCTTATGCTCCAAATCTTTTGTTGGACATGTGTATTGGATATGGGAGAGGTGGCATCCCATCATCCCACACTTGGCAGCTCACTCTTGACAATTGGTGTGCCCTCCTCCTCCACATGGTGCGCCCTCCTCATTGGGATCTACACCCAAACTTGTATAAACCAAAGCATTATCTCCCATTGTTAGCTAGTTGGAGATTGAGAAGAATCGCTTATTGTATCATTCTTATTGTAATACTCTTTCATATTGAAATAAAAGGAAGACTTTGGAGGTCAAGTTGGTGGATTGTCCAAATGTGTGGATTCTTGTAAATGAGGTGATGTTGTTTCATGATTTGTGCTATTATATTGTGGTTTAAATTGGCCTTGTAGAAATATTGTTACTTACTTGGATAGGAATACTAAGTTTTCTTGGTTAGTGATCCTTTTGTTTATCTATTAGTAAGGTTTTAATTTTCAATTTTGTTTTGCTTAACTAATTGTGTATTGGAGTCTTGCTTGTAGGTGGCACCTTTTTCTAACCCTTTATTGTGCAAGGATTTTGAAGTAATTGATGTTCTACTTGGAGATTAGGAGGATCTAGATTGATGCTTATATTTCTTCAAGACGTTTGAAGAAGATCCCTCTTCACTTCACCAAAGAAGGACCCCATAGCCCAAAGATATTCCAAGCATAAGCTTGCTCTCTCCTCCTCTCTATTTTATTTCTAAAGAAAATCGTTTGGTTACTTCTCTTGCAGGTCATCTAGAATCAATTTCAAAGGCTAATATTATTATCTAATGTTGCATGCATGAGTCTTAGATCCAATTTAAATTATTTTTTATTCAAAGGATAGATCTAAGTAGTTTTGTGGCACTTTTCCTTAAATTCGCACAATTTTTTAAGGTAGAAAGTTGCTCTAAGTTTGCATTTGTAGATCTAGTTATTTAAGAGTTTTAGCTTTATGTTTTAAGACAACAAACAGAAAACTCTAAGAGAGCCTAGTTTAGTTTCATTTAAAGCCTCAAAAAGTCCTTAAAATTTTGCATTTTTCATAAGAAAAGTTTACAAAAAAAATTTGCTAAAGTATTTGCCTTTCATGTTAGTTGCTTAAGGAGTTTGCCATCATTTTATAATCCTTCTCTTTGTTGGTTTTTAGTAGGCCCATCATAAAACAAGGGGAAGCTCTAGCGAAATCAAAGCCAAAGTGAAGAAAATATAGCCTAAGTTGGAACCCTTGAAGACCAAGACCTTCAAAGGACCCCTTGTAATCATTTTTATTCAATTTTGATCCAATTTTCAAGGACCCAAAAGTCCTAAAATGAGAAAAGAGAACTCAGTTTCTCGGTTGTAATAGGAAGCAATAAAAGCGGGCCTCATAGTGCCCAGTTTCGGCCTCCCTTTAGGGGACTGGCAGTGTGGTGGTGTGTGTTCAAGTTTTTGGCTTCTTGCTTTTCTCTTTTCAGCATAAGTTAAAGTAACCAGTCAATATATCTTAACCACAACACTTAGATTAGATTTTAATTGGGAAAGTAACATTTAATTGTTAGATTAGTTTTGCAATTTCAATTTGGCAATAAACCATCCCCTCAACTCCTCGCAAGAGGCATGGTTAGTGTGGATTTAGTAATTAGTCTCACATTTCAATTTAGTTATTTTACTTGTTATAAAATAAACAAATTCCCCTCAGCTCACAGTGCGGTTCCTGACCCTTCCAGTTGTGAGCTAGTCCCGATCGGTTGGAAGTAAGTTTCATACACACTGTGTTGGTCAGTGGTTGATAGTTTAATTAGGACAACCTCTAAAGTAGTTAACTTAATGCGCGGGAAAATGTCTTGAAGTGACCTGCGAAGTAAGGAGGGCCCTCTCGGGACCTGGCTTCCCACCCGTTTTGGACATCCAACACTTTGAGTGAGTTTTACTAGTGAGACCATTGGGTTTCCGTAAAGCTCTTCACAAATTTCCAAACAAAAAGTTAACCTCCAAGGAGGCCCAAACCATTTCATTAACTAAACATCAATTTATCCTGATAAAACACGCGAACTACATTTCCCACGATTCACTTTAAGGCACTGGTCTCAATTTTCACACTCAGCAAAGCCACATGCTTAATTTTCAATTTGGTTATCTACTTAATTTAAATGAAACTTGCATCTAACAATTGTTTCTCAGTATCCTTTTGATACAAGTATATGCTTATTGATTATATATCGTGGTGAATGTTTATTTCATGTTTTATCAGTTTATGGTTGATGGTTATTTCATGTTTTATCAGTTTATGGTTGATGGTTTAAAAGAATAATAAACTCCTAGATATCATTTTTGTACTTAGCATATTTCAAAGCCTTAGTATATTTGTTAGGGACTACCCCCCTTGGCTTCGCGAGGAGTTGGCCTAGACGGAGGAGTTGAGAATTAGGTGACAACACCTTAACTCTCACTTGCCCCCCTTAACTCTCACTTGCCCCCAAGGACACACCGAGTGGATTGAATATTTCTTCCACGTCTCCCAGGTGTGTATAAGGCAGCAACATTTTTGGCACTGTTGCCGGGGATAAATCTTTCTATTCCTGAAACATAACTTTCTTTTCCTTGTTTTTACTTAGTTTTTTTTTATGCTTGTAGTTTATCATAAATAGACTCAACCATCTAGCGACTCCACTTAATTCCAATTTAACTAGGTACTCTACAAGGAGGAATTCAGAAGGCATTCTTAACTTCATTCCTGAACCTGAGAAGGTTTATCGAAGGAGGTTAGCTAAAGCCTCTTTTCGTAGAGTACTTAGACATTTAGGAACTAAGTCCATTTTTTATATCCACTTGCTTTTTGCTAGTAGTAATTTTTCAGAAATGGCCATATATGCTCCATGTGATTTTAGTGCAATAAAAAATTATCCACATGTTATTCCTGAAAAGGAAATTGAAAAACTTCCTAGTTTTCAAGGCAATAATGCCATTTCAGCTAAGATGCATGTCAAATCATTCATGAGATGTATAAATAAATGGTGTGTTGCACATGATTATGAAGATGTAAAAATGAAGTTATTTGTTCTTTCCTTAGAAGATGATGCTTTAGACTGGTATGAAGACAAGCTGGATAACACCTTCAAAACTTTGAAAGATTTCATTGATGCATTTATTGAAAAGTGGGGGGGGAAAGAGATCACCATCATCTTTTGGAAGCCCTCAACACAATGAAGAAAAATGAAAATGAAACCATGGATGAATTCAACAAAAGGTTCAATGAACTAGTTTTGAGCATGCACCAAGACATCAAACCTCCCGAGAGTGTTATCTTGATCTACTACATTGAGGCATTTGGTGGTGAAATGAGATATCAACTAAGAGATAAAGAACCCACCGACCTCAAAAAGGCTCAAGAAACCACTATCAAGATTGACAAAAATATGCAAGATTCAGGAAAGTCAAACCTTCCAGGATTCACAAGAGGCAGTTCTTCAAAACAGTTAGATCCTAAAGAAAAGGCAGTAGTTCCAGATAATAAGGATCCATCCTATGACCCTTTAAAGGCCACACCAGAGATGGTTAAAAGAATGGAAGCCACTCATGCTACCCAACTTAGTGCATTACAGAATAGGTTGATAGCCATGGAGAGGTCCCAAAACCACAATAACAGATTCCAACCGAGGCCTGGTAATGAAAGATGGCAAAATAAAACTCCTCAACAAGAACAAAGGCCACATAATTAGTTAGAATCTAATAATGTGGTAAATGAGGATATACCACCCTTTTGTAGAGCATGTGAGGACTTTCATGAAGAGTCCCACTTGTCCAGTATTTTGCCAAATAAATGAACATGGCCTCCCTCCAACAAACAACTTTGTGGGGCATTCAAGAAACTCTAACCACATAAACAATTTTGGAGAAACTCACCCATTGTCAATGGATCATTGGCTCCAAATGCAAGAAAGGTGTGAACAGTCAAAATAAGTGGTTGAAGAGTATGATAATGTCACCAAGCTTTATGGACACAAGCCCACAAACGAGCAAATTCTAGAGATGGGCAGACATAAGGGAATTGTTTACCAAAGGAAATGGAGAGAAGTTGCAAGCAAATCTCAAACAAATTTTCCCAAGGTAACTACTCCCCTTCCAATTATTGATCTATCTATTGATTCAGGTAGTTGGATTTCGAATGCTAAAATTTTGGTTCCAGTATCAGATCTTCTGAAAATTCCTTCACAAAAGGAAAAATTACTCAAAGCAATAAATGTTCCTGATAGTAAAAGGATTGTGAAAAATCAAGAGGTTGATAAGAATCAAGAAAAGGAAAAGGAACTATACAAAGACCCACCAGTGATTTTAACTAGCAAAGATAGAACCAAGGAAGAGAATCCCCCTTTCTTTGTGTCTCTATAAATAAATGACCAATGGTTACATAACTGTATGTATGATTCAAGAGCTTCATCCAACATCATTACTAAGGGAATCATGCTAAGGTTAGGCCTTAATGTTACAAGGCCCTATCAAAACATATGTGCCATGGATTCTAGGGAAGTTGAAATCCTTGGGATTATCATAGATTTGTCGGTTAAGCTAGCTTTCCACCCATATTTTGCTTTTAAGATGGATGTGCTTGTAATTGATGTGCCAGATGCTTGGGGTATGCTTCTCTCAAGAAAGTGGGGAGCTCACATGGGTGGTTGCATAAATATGGATTTATCCTTTGCAACTATCCCATACCCTCCTCCATCAACAAAACATTTCAGACTCTTTAGAGAAACAGAAAGAAAGTACCATATAGAAGACCCTAAAGAGTAGTTTAATGAGTTCTTATGCCAAACGTCTGACATGGGCAATTTCTCTATCTGTTCAAACTTCCTAGCACCAACTGAAGAGAAATTTAAGGATGAAAAAGAAAGTGATAAGGCTTGGAAGATGAACTTTGATGGTGCACATTCAAGATCAGGAAAAGGGGTTGGGATTGTCCTAGTCTCACCAACAGGAAAGTCTTACAATTTTGCATTTAGATTAGAATTTGATGCAACAAATAATGTGGCCGAGTATGAAGAACTTCTACTAGGCCTAGAAATTGAAAAATATATGGGGATAAAAATAATAAATGTCAAGGGTGACTCAGAATTAGTCATCCTCCAGGTTAAAAATAAATTTGCATGCAAAAGTGAAAGATTAAAGAGATACATAAATGCAATTTGGGATACCATAGAAATGTTTGATGCTATGGATATCATTTCAGTACCTAGGGATCAAAACAATCTAGCCGACGGTTTGGCAGTTGCAGCTTCAACCCTCCAACCGTCAGAATATTTAATTAGAGGAGAAGGAAAATTGGAAATAATCTTTAGACCTTCAGTTTCAGATTATGTTGATCATTGGAAAGTATTCAGAGACGACAAACAAATCCTAAGATTCATTCATAATGTTCAAGAATTCTCAGATTTCAAGGTCAGTTATAAAGAAGAAGGCAAAGATTATCTGGAGGAGGATGACTCATTAAGGAATCCAACCCCTAGGGGAATAACTTCTTTAGAAAATATCTTTGACAGGCATGACATGGACAAGAAGAAAAAGGAAGAAATAAAACCTGGAAGCTATATAGAAATAAAAATTGGGATAGAAGAAGCCCCAAGACTCATAAAAATCTGAAAGGGTACTTCAGAAAAAGAAAGGAAACAATTAATAAGTCTTGTCAATGAGTATAGGGATGTATTTGTTTTTACATATGACGAACTCAAAGCTTATAAAGATGATGTATTTCAACATACTATCCCACTTAAAGAAGACACAAAACCTTTCCGGCAAAAACTTAGGCGAATAAATCCTAAGTTGGCACCTTTGATTCAAGCAGAGCTCAAAAAGATGTTAGATGTTGGCATCATTGCCCCAACAACGCACTCTGCATGGTGTTCTAACTTGATAGTAGTTAGAAAGAAAAATGGGGGAATAAGACTATGTATAGATTTTAGAAATCTGAATCTTGCATGCATTAAGGATAATTACCCCTTGCCCAACATGGAAACTCTATTGCAAAGAGTGACTGGGTCAAAAATAATGTCTATGTTAGATGGTTTCTCTGGATACAATCAAGTATTGGTGAGAAAAGAGGATCAAAATAAGACAACTTTCACCACACCATGGGGTACTTTCAAGTACCTTAAAATGCCCTTTGGATTATTAAATGCAGGGGCCACGTTTCGGAGAGCAATGGATTTTGCTTTCCACGAATTGATGGGCAAGATCATCGAGATATACCAGGATGATTTAACCGTGTTTTCAAAAGAAATATCTAATCACATAAGTCATCTCAGACAAGTATTTGAATGATGTCGAAGATATGGCATGTCCTTAAATCCAACCAAGTCAATCTTAGGAGTTGATGAAGGAAAATTGTTGGGTCATATCATAACAAAAGATGGGGTAAAAATGGACCCAGAAAGGGTGCAAGCCATACAATAAGTCCCTTTACCCCAAACCAAGAAAGCCTTGCAATCCTTCCTTGGTCAAATTAACTTTGTAAGAAGGTTCATCCAAAATTTTGTTGAAACCTTGAAACCCATCCAAAGACTCTTAAAGAAGGATGTCAAGTTTGAGTGGACAGAAGAAGGAAGAAGAGCTTTCAAAAGTATTAAGGATGCAATTGGTAAATCTCATGTACTAATTAGTCCAAACTATGCTAAAGATTTTCAAATCTTCTCCTTTGCTTCTGAGGATACTATAGCATGGGTTTTGCTCCAAAAGAATGATGATAGTCAAGAACAACCCATTGCTTTCATGAGCAAGGCATTGAAAAATTCAGAACTTAATTACACAACCATGGAAAAGCAAGCATATGCCTTGGTCCAATCCCTTAATCATTTTCGAGTTTACATAGGATATTCAAAATTTGTGGGGTATGTACCTCACCCGGTGGTAAAAAATATCCTTGGACAACAAGACTGCTTGGGAGTCAGAGGAAAGTGGGTTTCGAAAATACAAGAATATGATCTAGAGATAAAACCCACCAAATCAATCAAAGGTCAAGGATTATCTCAAATGCTAACCAAAGGTAATGAACAAGCTTTGGACCTAGTCTGTCAAAATAGCCAACCTAGGCCAGCTTTATCTCCAGAACTTCAAAGGTTAGAACAACACAAATGGTATGCTGATATCATTTTCTTCCTTTCTAATCTCACATGCCCTAGTCACTTGATTGGTCACAAAAGAAGACCATTGAGATTAAAGGCAGCTAAGTATTGTATTATTTAGGATGGATTGGGGTGGAGGAACCCCGATGGGGTAATACTTAGATGTGTTGATGAGTTTGAGTCCAAATACTCTTGGTTGATTTTCATTCAGGATTTTGTGGTGGGCATTTTGCAGCCAAAACCACAGCCCACAAAATCCTCATAGCAGGTTATTACTGGCCTACTATATTTTCAGATGTGCACAAAATGGTCAGGGGTTGTCAACAGTGTTAGTTGTTTAATAGGAAGCAAAAGCTAGCAACCTTGCCATTACAGCCAGTAGTGGTGGAAGCCCATTTTCAGCAGTGGGGGCTTGATTTTATTGGTCAGTTCAAAGATAATTCAAGTAATGGCTATACTTGGATAATCACGACCACTGATTATTTCACTAAGTGGGTAGAATCTATACCCACCAAGTCGGCAACCGATAAAGTGGTCATGGACTTTCTTGAAGACAGAATTATCACTAGATTTGGGGTGCCAGCAAAAATAACTACCGATAATGCCAAGGCCTTTAGCTCCACAGAACTATCCTCATTCTGTTTCAAATATGGCATTATATTATCCCATTCATCAAATTATTATCCTCGGGGTAATGGCCTTGCTGAGTCTAGTAACGAGAACTAGATGACAATTCTCAAGAAAACCATTGGGGATAACAAAAGATCATGGGATAATAAGATCAAGTTTGCACTTTGGGCTAACAGAATCATGAAGAATAGTTCAACAGGAAGAGTCCTTTCGAATTGGTTTATGGTCTGGATGTCACTTTGTCAGTTCACCTCAAACTTCCAGTGTATCAGTTTGTCCAAAAGTATGGCTTAGACGAAGATTTTCATCAAAACAGGATTGATCAGATAATAGAGTTGGATGAAAACAGAAGAAAATCCCTTGATCAAAGCATAAAAAATCAGGAAAAGATAAAAAGGACTTTCGATAAGTCCTCAAGACAAAGGGATTTCCAGGCAGGAGATACAGTCCTCCTATGGGACAAACGAAGAGAGAAGCCAGGAAGCCACGTCAAGTTTGATAGCTTTTGGGCGGGGCCTTACATTATCCAAGATGTAGTTGGAAAGAATTCATTTGTCTTAAGCAGATTGGACAGTGAGAAGTTGCCACTACCAGTAAATGGTCAACTTCTCAAGCTCTTCTTCAACAAAGTCATCTGATGTCCATGGGACATCTGTTGTATCATATTCTCTAAACCCTATCCTTTGTACTTTAAATTCATTTATTTCCTATACATAGTTCAAATTTTGTTGTACATAGTTTATTTCTTTCAAAAAAAAAAATTGTATATACATGTATATTACTTCTGCAGCTCATGTTTAGTGTTGGATTTTATATATGGACATGTTATTGACAAAATTTTGATGAATGCAGGTCATATGATTCTGGATTCTCGTATGCTTTCCTTTAAAGAATAAAAGATCAAGCACACATCCCCATATGGATCCAATGTTATCCATCAAAGTTTCACTAGGATGGACTTCCAGCAAGCCGCCAAAGTTTGAACATCATTGTTCAAAATTCAGAGTTCAGAAGTTCAACCGGTCACAAAGACCACATTTTTTCTCTTTACATTTCTATAAAAAATTGTAATAAGAAATGTTGTATGATGAAATTGTAAAAGGTCTTAGCCACCTTAAGTCCTAAGCGTGTGTTATACTCTGGAGTGTTTTTTCACTTACTAATTATATTTTTCCATTTTTAGGCAATTTATAATTTATGAGTTTTTTCACGCAATTCCTCCAGAGATGGAGTATATGCCCATGGCTAGGCTTGAGCATGGATCTAAGCCTAGTGTATAATTTATATTACCATGCTAAACATCCTCCTAGAGTCTTATGGAAATGTACTAAGTCCCCCCTAGGTTTTTTTTTAATTTTTCCAGTTAATTAAAAAATTGCCAAAATTCGGCAATTTTTAATTAAAAAATAAAAATGTATTAAAAAAGTGGGACTATGGGACTAAATAGGCCATGGGGATACTCATTTTTGGACCTCGAGAACCCATATTACCTAAGTACCTACTTGGTTGATAAAAAATAGTGATTTTAATCACTTAAAAGTCATTTTTACTCACAAAACCGAAAAAGTCAAAATAAAATAATAAAAAAATCAGCATATGCAAAAATCAAGGAAACATGTTTTGACAAGTTGGAGACAAAATAAAGCCTCTAAAGGCTATGTGGCATCAAGAGGAAGACTCTCATTGGTCAAAGCTTTGAAGTGGGGCATATGTCAGTTGGTTTTGAACATGTGCATATTGGGAAGTGTGCCCCTCTTGGAGAGGTGGCGCACCCTTGAGATGGCAGCCCACAATATTGAGAGGTGGCATGCCCTTATGCTCCAAATATTTTTTTGTACATGTGTATTGGATATGGGAGAGGTGGCAGTTCCTCATCCCACACTTGGCAGCTCACTCTTGACAATTGGCGCGCCCTCCTCCTCCACATGGTGCGCCCTCCTCATTGGGATCTCCACCCAAACTTGTATAAATGAAAGCATTCTCTCCCATTGTTAGCTAGTTGGAGCTTGAGAAGAATCACTTATTGTATCATTCTTATTGTAATACTCTTTCATATTGGAATAAAAGGAAGACTTTGGAGGTCAAGTTGGTGGATTGTCCAATGTGTGGATGCTTGTAAATGAGGTGATGTTGTTCCATGATTTGTGCTATGATATTGTGGTTTAAATTGGCCTTGTAGAAGTATTGTTACTTACTTGGATATGAATACTAAGCTTGTTTGATTAATGATCCTTTTGTTTATCTATTAGTAAGGTTTTCAATTGATATTTGTTTTTCTTAACTAATTGTGTATTGGAGTCTTGCTTGTAGGTGGCACATTTTTCAAACCCTTTATTGTGCAAGAATTTTGAAGTAATTGATGCTCTACTTGGAGATTAGGAGGATCTAGATTGATGCTTCTACTTCTTCAAGACATTTGAAGAATATCCCTCTTCACTTCACCGAAGGACCCCATTGCCCAAAGATATTCCAAGCATAAGCTTGGTCTCTCCTCCTCTCTATTTTATTTCTAAAGAAAATTGTTTGGTTACTTCTCTTGTGTGTCATATAGAATTGATTTCAAAGGTTAATCTTATTATCTAATGTTGCATGCATGAGTCTTAGATCCAATTTAAATTCTTTCTTATTCAAAGGATAGATCTAAGTAGTTTTTTGGCACTTTTCCTTAAATTCACACAATTTTTTCAGGTAGAAAGTTGCTCTAAGTTTGCATTTGTAGATCTAGCTATTTAGGAGTTTTATCTTTATGTTTTAGGACAGAAAACAGAAAACTCTAAGAGAGCCTAGCTTAGTTTCATTTAAAGCCTCAAAAAGTCCTTAAAATTTTGCATTTTTCATAAGAAAAGTTGACAGAAAATTTTTGCTAAAGTATTTGCCTTTCATGTTAGTTGCTTAAGGAGTTTGCCATCATTTTCTAATCCTTCTCTTTGCTGGATTTTAGTAGGCCCATCATAAAACAAGGGGAAGTTCTGGAGAAATCAAAGCCAAAGTGAAGAAAATCTAGCCTAATTTGGAACCCTTGAAGACCAAGACCTTCAAAGGACCCCTTGTAATCATTTTTCTTCAATTTTGATCCAATTTTCAAGGACCCAAAAGTCCTAAGAAGAGAAAAGAGAACTTAGTTTCTTGGTTGTAATAGGAAGCAATAAAAGTGGGCCTCATAGTGCCCAGTTTCAGCCTCCCTTTAAGGAACTAGCAATGTGGTGGTGTGTGTTCAAGTTTTTGGCTTCTTGCTTTTCTCTTTTTAGCATAAGTTAAAGTAACCAGTCAATATATCTTAGCCACGACACTTAGATTAGATTTTAATTTGGAAAGTAACATTTAATTGTTAGATTAGTTTTGTAATTTCAAGTTGGCAATAAACCATCCCCTAAGATCCTCGCAAGAGTCCTGGTCAGTGTGGATTTAGTAATTAGTCTCACATTTCAATTCAGTTGTTTTACTTCTTGTAAAATAAACAAATTCCCCTCAGCTCACAGTGCCTTTCCTGACCCTTCCCGTTGCGAGCTAGTCTCGATCTGCTGGAAGTAAGTTTCATACACGTTGTGTTGGTCAGTGGTTGATAGTTTAATTAGGACAACCTCTAAATTAGTTAACTTAATGTGTTGGAAAATGCCTTGAAGTGACCTGCGAAGTAAGGCGGGCCCTCTCGAGACCTGGCTTCCCACCCGTTTTGGACATCCAACACTTTGAGTGAGTTTTACTAGTGAGACCATTGGGTTTCGGTAAAGCTCTCCACAAATTTCCAAACAAAGAGTTAACCTCCAAGGAGGCCCAAACCATTTCATTAACTAAACATCAATTTATCCTAATAAAACACGTGAACTGCATTGCCCACGATTCACTTTAAGGAATTGGTCTCAATTTTCACACTCAGCAAAGCCACAAGCTTCATTTTCAATTTGGTTATCTACTTAATTTAAATGAAACTTGCATCTAACAATTGTTCTCAGTATCCTTTTGATGCAAGTATATGCTTATTGATTATATATCGTGGTGAATGTTTATTTCATGTTTTATCAGTTTATGGTTGATGGTTTAAAAGAATAATAAACTCCTAGATTCCATTTTTGTACTTAGCATATTTCAAAGCCTTAGTATATTTGTTAGGGACTACCCCCTTTGGCTTCGCTAGGAGTTGGCCTAAACAGAGGAATTGAGGATTAGGTGACAACACCTTAACTCTCACTTGTCTCCCAGATGTGTATAAGGCAGAAATAGTCACCATGCATCACAGTGTCCTGAATGGAAGAAAGGGAAGGGTAAGTCTCAGAAGGTAGCAACATTTGCGGAAACTCAAATCAATGAGTTTGATGAGAGGTTCGAGAATGATTTCTTGTTAGTCTCTTGTCTTTCTGGAACAAGTTCTAATTGTTCATGGATCATGGATAGTGGGGATTCTTGTCACATGACAGGATGTTAACCCCTAGATTTTTACCCTTTAAAATCTTGAGCGTTAAGAACCAGCATGCATTACTTAGGCTGGCATTCGGAGCTTCTCTCCAAGTTTAGCACTTATGTTGAGCAGAAGGTTGGTTCCCATTAGAGGCAGGTATATGATCGGTACATAATACTTTGGTTCATAGTTAGAGTTGGCTTGGTTTCCCATGCATTTTGAGAGAGATGTCTACATATAGTAGGCTACTTTTTAGGAGACACGGTTTGAGTGGGTCTCTTGACAGTTTGGAGCAGTTCTGAGCATACAGGGAGAGTCCTTGCATGATTCTAGGCCCGATAAAAAAAAATTGAGCAACATGCAACAACTTTCTATTTTTAGTAGTTTGGGCTCGAGGCCCCAGATTCAGATTTCGAGCACATATTGTGGATTCTTGTGACATTTTGAGTCTTTTGGATCTTTTTCAGGATGATTTGGCATAGTTTATTATTTTTAGTATGTTGAGCACCAGGGATCACATGTCAATTCTAATTGCAGATTCAGATCCCTTACAAAAAAATGAGTTTAATGAGTATAAATTCAAAGGCATTCAAACAAATTTCTATTTTTAGCAGTGTCTATTTTTAGATAGTGACATGTGGCAATGTTCTCCTAGTCTTCCTGGATGATGTGGACAGTTTTCTAAAATTTAGGAGTTGGATTCTATTTTTAGAAAGTTATATTTCAGCAAGTACGGTCACCATCCATGCAGTGCCAAGTGGCACCCTCACAGGTCAACATGTGGCATATCTATAGAGTGATTTGGAATCCACTTAGCATAGGGTGCATTTTCCCAAGACTTGATCTCTACAGGTTATAGGTTACCTATATACCTTGCTCAAGACTTAAGCTTGATTTCTTGGTGTTAGAGAGGGCAAGGTATATAGGTTGCAGGGTCGGCTTTTTAGTGGATCCAAGGGGATCTTGGATCAATGTCAGTCGCAGAGGATGAAGAGAAGGAGGCTCTGAAGGGAACACAATGTTCATACACTTCCAGCGTGGCAAGTCAACCTTTAGATGGGAATGGAGAGTTAGCCCCTTTCATCTCTATCAGGAAACCCAATTGGTATGAGTTGATGTTGATGGATGCTCAGAAGCAAGTCGAGGCTCCTAGGAGCACATTGAGGTAGAGAAGGAATTCGAAGAAGTTTACAAACTTCATGGCAATGATATGTTATGTCATTGAGGAGGCGGCAACCGAATAGGAGCAGCGAGATGACTTAGTACATGATGATGTGTGGGACATTGTGCTAGGTTTGGAGGTAGAACTGATTTCAAGTGGCTCTTTGAGAAGTACCTTCCTCGCTAAGAGGGAGTCTTGATGTTTGTAGCATCAAAAAGGTACGTCCAAATTGGTTTTTTTTTCTAACATGTGGAATTTGTCATTAATACCTCTGAAGACTTAGAAAAATCACTTTATTAAAGTGAATTCCTTCTTATAATTAATTGAGTTTAATTTAAAGAAATGCCTAAGTTTTGGCATTAGCGAATTAAATTAAATCCTAGTCATTGATCTCAAGTATTGGTGAGATTAATCTCAGCCCTTGATCACTTTGGAGATCTAGGATTTTGGATTTAGGGAAAACTCAACATTTTAAAAGGAAACCAAGGTGAGAGGAGGAGACACACTGAGTGAGATAGTGAGATCTCATTGATTAGGTGGAGAAGGAATTTCATCCAAATCTACAAGGGCAAGGTCCAAGGAAGGGGTAAAGGGACAACAAAGGATTAGTATCCTACAAGATCGAAGGACATATATTGATGTGAGATAAGTTATTTAAATGTTTTGTACTTTTCCTCAGAGGGGCCATTTTCTCAGGATATGAGCCCTGATTTTATCATAATAAAATCATCACGGTACCAGTTTTCCCTTGGGGGTTTTTCCAGAAGTGTTTACCCATAAATTATGTGTGCATGGATTGGTTTTTTGTTTATGCTTCCTCTGATTTATTTATGTAAATCGTTAAAACTCAACTATGTTTTTTATTCAGTAAATCTGTAGTAATAAGTTTGTTACAACAAGTTATTTGCTATGAAATAAATTACCAGGTGTTGGGTTAGTGCAAATTTAACACAATCTTACTAGAAGAGAATGATCTCAGAGATATTATGAAGAACATTGCCAACCTGCCTACAAATCCACAAGAGTTGGTAGCTCACAACATAAGAGAAGTGAAGGCCAAGCATATGATGTTGGATTCCATAAAGGATCATCTGATCCCTCATATATTTGAGAAGAAGAAGGCGAAGGAGATGTTCGATGCCCTAGTAAGTCTCTACCAGAGTGAGAACATAAATAGGAGGATGATATTGCAAAATAAACTCAAATCCATAGTGATGAATAGATCAGACACAATCACTAGTTACCTTATGAAGGTCACACAGGTTCATGACCATCTTGCATCAGTTGGGGAGAAGGTTGCAGATGCAAAGCTAGTGAACATGGAACTAAATGAATTGCTAACTTCATGGGAACCATTTGTCAAAGGTATTTGTGCTCGGGAGAACCTTCCTAAATTTGAGAGGCTTTGAGATGATTATATATATAAGGAGACTCAAATGGAATCAAAGGCTGACAAGAAGGATGGTGTTGAGAACCTAGTTCTATTTGGTCAGTCAAATAAGGGTAGAGATAAAGGACCCACCAAGGGTAAGGTAAAGAGTGAGGAGTCAAACTCACAACTAGGAAAAAAGGACTTGAGTAAAATCAAGTGCTTTAGTTGTCATAAACACGGTCATTATGCATCACATTGTCTAGATAAGAAGAAGCATAAAGGGAAGTAGCAACAAACGTAGGTAGTAGCCTTTGTAGAAACTCGAATGAGTTTGTTTCCGAGTTCGAGAAGGATTTCTTATTGGTACCTTGAATTTATAATAGCACAATTCCAAGGAATGTGTGGTATGTGGAAAGTGGGTCATCTTGACAATGGTTTTCTAATCTGAAGAAGCAGGAATCGAGAGTACAAGTTGAGCTTGGTGATGATGCTTGTTAAAGTTTACAGTAGAGTGAGTCATTCTCCAAGACTGCCTTGTGTAAGCTGACTTGAGACTTGGAGAAGAGCCTTATTTGAGACAAGGCCAAAAGTCTTGTGAGCTTTGTATAAGCAAAATATAAGACAAGAGTATATTGTTGATCAGTCTTATTTGTGACAAGAATGACTGACCTCATGTGTTGAAGTATTTCCTTGTGTAGGAAAAGGTGGTGCATGAGATTTTCCTCGGACAAGCAAATGACCATGAGTGGATAACCTGATGGTCACATCCCAAGACAAATGATATTTCTCATATGTGAGATGAAAATGATGTATATGTGATGAGATATTATGATGGCACATGAGACCATGGATTCCATGAAAGACTTGTGATTGCTGGAAGAAAGAAGAAGAGCCGAGCTTGTAGAAAAATTGAGTTGCAAAGATGAGTTGCAAGTCGAGTTGCAAAAGTTGAGTCATGCAAAGATGATTTGTCAAAGAGTTGAGTTGTTAAGTTTGAGTTGTCAAAGTTGAGTCATGCAAACTCAGTTGCAAAGCAAAGTCGAGTTGTCAAGTAGTCTACATGTAAAGTCGAGTTGGTAAGTTGAGTTAACAAAGTCTGCATGTAAAGTTTAGTTAACAAAGTCGAGTTGACAAGTTAACAAAGTCTGCATGTAAAGTCGAGTTGGTAAGTTAAGTTACAAAGATGAGTTGTCAAGTATGCATGTAAAGTCAAGTTGGTAAGTTGAGTTACTAAGACAAGTTATCTTAGTTAAGTCAAGTAATGAAGACGAGTTCCATAGCGAGTTATGGAGAAATTATTATTATTAATATAAATCCTCAGGGCTTGACAAAGATAACATTGAATATTTATTGAAGACACAATGAAGAAGGATGCTTTGTTGCTCATGGGATCTTTGCAGCAAGGATAGTTTGCTTTCAGGTTTTGGGTCGCTAACTTCTACCAAAATTTGAGCTAGCTTTAAAGATAGATATGGACAACAAACTCTCATGGTTGTAATCCTGTGTGGTTGTGGTAAATTTGTATCTGCTCCTAGCTCATTCATTTGCTAATAAGAAAGATCATTTGATGGTTTTTTCCCCTCAATCTTGAGAGGGTTTTTCTAGGGTAAAATCCTTATGTTATCGTGCATGCTTCTATTCTATTTATGTTCATGTATCTCTGTGTATTCACTGTGAAGAAATTATAAATCGACAAGAAGTATTTTTAAGAAATATTACAGATCTGAACTATATTTAAATTTAAACTATGCCAAGTACCCAATGGTAGGACTTGGTACTATTCCCTTCCAGCTCGAGTCAGTTAATTATTTAGATCTTGACGATGTCTTGTTTGTACCAGGTCTTGGAAGAATTTTCTTTCAGTTTCGGTTAAGGAAGATAAGGGCTTTGTAGTGGAGTTCAAGAACCAACAAGTTCTCATGAGGCCAAAGGATTCTAACCCAGATACAACTAAGGTAATAGGGGATAGAGAAGGTAATTTGTACAGGTTGCAAGGTGAACCTGCATTGCGAAGTCTTTTCATTATTTAATTATTAATTATTTTTATTTTATTATTATTTATTAGTATCTATTTTTATATATTTGTGTTTGTTACATTGCCTTCCCCTTTTGAAATGCTTTGACCTCAAAGAATGTTTATGGAAATGACTTATGTCTTTTCTCTAGCCTATAATGTCTTTTCTTGGTTCTTGGTTCATGGTTCTTGATGTTGAAATGGTTGATGATATGAGACGATACAAATTTCTAAGTGTTGAGCATAATTGTCGAATTGTAAAAGGATCTGACCATCCTAATTCGATATTTTGCGGAACATTGCACTTATAAAATTGCCAAGATGAATTGTATTTATGAGATTCAATTATACTGGCATCAATATTCTTTGGACAATAGGTCAATTGTGCTTGTTCTAAGTGATGTTGATATACTAACTAGTTAAGGTACTTTCTCTTGTGATTAGGATATCGATAAGGCATCTTTGTAACATAACTTTCTCTTGTTGTACTTGTAGCACTTTCTTGGTTTACTTTCGATATTATTTATTCTTCAAGTCTTGGTGTTGCCTTGTTGATCGTTGAATTTTTATTAGTAAGTATACTTTGAATTCCCATCACGTGTCCTCCAACATCTGAGTGAGTCTTTACTTCAACTAGCTCGGAATCTTCTTGAGTCGTGATATTAACTGGATTTGTATTTGTTCCCTTTTCCTCAACTTGGATTTTTTCATCTGAAGACTTTGATGATTCCTTGTAGATTTGTTCTAACTTGTTTTCCAATGACCTCTTGTCATTCTTAAGCTTCTTAATTTTCACAAGTAGGCTTTGTTTATAAATTTTTAAACACGAATTTTCTTCATTATCTAATTTGTCGATATTTTTAATGTCTGGATTTTCAAGTTTCTCCTCATTCAACTTTTTGATTTGTTCTAGTAGCCCTTGCTTAAGGTTCTTCAAGTGAGGATTTTCTTCATTTTCTTCTTATAGGATCTTCTCAAGATTTTCCTTTTCTTGTTCTAATTTTTTATTACACTGCTTCTTTGCTTTACTAATGTGTGCAAGTAATTTTTTATTGTGATATTTTAGGTGATAAATTTCTTCGTTTTTATTTGTAATAACCTTGTCAAGTTCTTTCTCAACATTTTTATTGTCTTTTGTTTATCTTGGATGATAATATTTGAGATATATTTAAGATCTTCTGATGTTACTAGTGTTAAATTATGAGCTTGATTTAATACTTTCAGTACTTCTTTGAATTATTATTGTACTTTTAACTTAGATTATTTATGCCTAATCAAAATTGAACAGTAAAAACCATAGAGAATAACCAACATGCATTTTCACACCATATGTACCCTAGGGAAACCTTATACAGGGATAAAAACCTCAACAAACAAACTTCCTTTATTGCAAAGATAATGTATGACCACTTACAAAATACACACCATGAAAAATCTACTCTTAAAGAGCTTGTCAATGACTCTAACATGACTGTAGACTACTGAGAGACTATGTTGTTATAAGCTCATGTTATAGACCAGCATTGAAGGTGTAACTTTCTACCTTCTTGGACTGATATGCTTCCCTTTAATGGACTGATATTGTTTCATGTTATTGGATTGATACATAGCCCTAAAATGGACTAATATTGTGCCCTGTTGTGGACTATTATAGAAGACTCTTGTGTATTGATATTCACTACATATATGGACTATTATAGCATCCTCCCATGGATTGATATTAGTTGTTGTTATGGATTGTTATAATCCTCTTTTTTGGATCGATATGAAGGCTCTTTGTTGGACTGATGTACATGCCCTTTGTTGCACTAATACGTTGGAACCCTTTAGACTGCAACGTAGTCACTCACTCCTTACCCACACACTGCAATACGATGCGTAGATAATGAGGGTTGATTGTTGTCTTTAAAGGAGGAAGAGAGGGATTGAAATAGAATCTTGAATGCATGCTTGTCATAACTCAGGTTTACACTTGAGTTTAAATTTAGAACTTGACTTTACACTTCAGTTAAGAATACAACTTGCCCTTGTGACTCGGCAATGCACGCGAACTAACTCAGCATGCACATGTCATGCATGCATGCAACATGCAACTAGACATGCATGAAATATGCAACATGCAACATGCAACATGCAATAAGCAACATGCAAAAAAAACTTGACAAACTTTGACTTTGACCTAGACATGCACATAGATGATTTTAGGGGCTAAATTTCACTCATGGGCTAATTTTCCATGGTTTTTCCAAAAATAATATTCGCTATTTTAAAAATGATTCGCCCAAATTCTATAGGATAAACTTATTTTACCTCAAAAATCGCCAAAATTTTATAAAAACTATATAAAATCCTTATAAATTTGAATATTTTTACAAAAATATCGCCAAACATTTATAGTTGGCATATGAAAGATTAGTAAGATTCACCAAGGTTTCTACATTTTAAAATAAATTTCCATCCTTAAAATCATCCCTGGGTCACATGCAATTTTGACTTTTACACCTCAACCTAGACATTCAACTCGACTCTTTACATGACAATCCAAATTTCTTCATGGTGGATAATGTCACAAGTGCCAACACATTAAATCAATACATTTACATCATTTGAAATATAAGGAAGATTGTTTGTTTCTAGCTCATAGGATTTTTACGTTCAACCTAAATTTTGCTAGATGCCTTGACTTTTTCTCATAGCTCACAAGGCTTGACTAGGCTCACAGAAGTTGTACGTTCCCCCCTAAATTTTTCACTAGTCTGTCTATGCTCACAGAGGTTGTACGTCCCCCCCCCTGACTTTTGCACTAGACTATTTATGCTCACAGAGGTTATACATTCCCCCCAAATTTTGCATTAGACTTACATCTTGACTCACAATATCATATAGCATCTCGTTCATCTTGACTTTTGGTTTGACTCACAGAGGTTGTACATCCCCCCTGAATTTTCTCAATAACTCACAAGACTAGTTGATTCTCCAAATCTCCATGGTTAGCTTCAAGGTGGCCCATATGGCCTCTCATTGGAGAATGAATGTCGATGCTGCCAAATTTAACACCCTTTCAACGAGGGATTCATTCTCAGCCATCCCAAGCTTGCCTCTCAGCTGCACAAAATGTCTCAATGGAAATGGCTTGGTCAAGATATCAGTTACCTGGTCACTCGTGGCTATGTACTATAGCTTTACAGTTTTCTCTTAACCAAGTCTTGAATGTAGTAGTACTTCATGTCAATATGTTTTTACTTGTCATGAAATACCGAGTTCTCTATCAGTTATATGTAACTTTGATTATCACAGTGAACCACCATCGTCTTGAGCTTTTCACCAAACAACCCATAAACCAATTTTCTAAGCCATATTGCTTCCTTTCTAGCATCACTTGCTACAATGTACTCAGCCTTTGTTGTACTCTATGAAATGGATCCCTGTTTCCTACTTGACCAAGAGATCATAGAAGATCCTAAAATAAACAAGTATTCATAAGTACTCTTTCAATCCACTAGGCTTCCTTCCCAGTAAGGATCTGCATACCCATGCAGAAATAGACCACCACTGGATGTATATCTCAGACCATAGGTAATGGTCCCTTTGATATATCTCAAGATGTGCTTTACTGCTGCCTAGTGTATCTGTCTCGGTTCATCCATGATCTGACTCATTACAATCACTGCATAGCATATATCTGGCATGATATGGATCATATACATCAATGATCCAATCAGTTTCCTATACATGGTGGGATCCACCAAATCAAAGCATGTATCAGAATCATGCAGCTTCCTCAGGTTGGTAATCATCATAGTAGACATGGATTTACAATCCATCATATTAAACCTATTTAACACATCCACTGTGTATTTACCTTGTGTCAGAAATATCTTTCCCTGTCTTTGCCACACTTCCAACTCTAGGAAGTAATGCATCAATCCTAAGTCTTTCATCTCAAATTCTAAGATTATCTCCCTCTTACACCAGGATATTATCCCTTCATCTCCTGTTAGAAAGAGATCATCAACATACAATATTAGTATAACAGGCTGGTTCCCTCTTACCTTGAAGTACAGATTCACATAAACATCAATTTTTTGAAAGCCCAAGCTTTTAATAAATCCATCAATCCTGTCATACCAAACTCTGGGAGCCTTTTTAAGACCATACAAGGCCTTCCTTATCTTGCATACATGAGTGTCTTTGTTATGCAGTAGAAAACCATATGGTTGTTCGACAAAGACCTCCTGTTCAATCTTTCCATTCAAGAACATTGTTTTTACATCCATCTGATGCCTCTTCCAACCGAGAACTGACACTAATGCAATAATAACTCGAATGGAGGTATATCTGGATAGAGGGGAATTTTTTTTGTCATATTCAATTCCTTCTCTCTGAGTGAAGCCTCTGGCAACAAATATTACTTTGAAGTTTTCCATGCTCCCATCGATTGAATGTTTGATCTTATATATCCATTTGGAAGCACTAATTTGTCCTTTAACCTCAACACAATGTCCCATACATTGTTCTTTAGAATAGACCTGTATTCCTCAAGCATGGAATCCTTCCATACTTGTAATTTATCTACTTCTTCAAATGAATAAGGTTTGACATTGTTGATGCTGCTCATCAGTGCAACACATCCTTCAAACCTGTGAGGCCTCTTACTTTCCCTGAAAGTTCCTTTGGGAGAAACTATATTTTCTTCGTCCTGCATAGTTTCTTTAAGCCATCCAAGATTCCTTTTGGCCAGAGGTTCTTCAAGAGTTCTTTCCATCTCTTTAGAAAGTTCTAGGGGCTCATCACTTGGCCTTTCATGAGGTTCCTCCCTCTGATCATCTTACTCTTCACTTTCAAAAGAGGTTGAAGTTGGATGAGTTGCTTTTGATTCCTGCTGAAGCTGTCTGGATTTCTTGAATGTAGCTTCCTCATGGAAATTCACATCTCTACTGCCTCTATCTGCCTCTGACTTGGTACATATATCATGTAAGCCTTGGAGCTCTCACTGTACCCCACAAAAACCCCTTTCTTTCCCGAGGGTTCCATCTTTGTCCTCTTCTCCTTAGGGACATGAATGTATACAAGACATCCAAATATACTTAGATGACCTACTTCAAGTTTGTTCCCTGATAAGACCTCTTCAAGAGTCTTGTCCTTCAATATAGCATGTGGACACCTGTTCTGAATATACACAACAGTTGAGGTAGTTTTTTCCCATCAAGAATTTGGCAGATCCTGGTTAAACATCATGGATTTCGTTGCCTCACAAATTGTCTTGTTTTTCCTATCAGAAACACCATTTTGTTGAGGGTTGTATGGAAGGGTCAATTGTCTCTTGATTCTTGCTTCCTTGCAGAAATCCTTAAACTGAAGAGATTCAAACTCTCCTCCATTTTATGTTATAAGGGTTTTGATGTGTTTCCCTATCAAAGGATTTAAACTCTTTGAATTTATCAAATGTGTCACTTTTCACTTTAAGAAAATATATCCAACATTTTCTTGAATAATCATCAATAAAAATGACATAATACAAACAACCACTGAGTGAGGGAGATGACATGGGACCACATACATCATAATGAACTAGATCTAAGATGCCTTAAGCTCTGTTATCACTTCTAGGAAATGATTTCTTTATATTTTTACCCAACATGCATCCTTTACAAATTTCATTTTTTCTAAGAGAAATAGAGGGCATGCCACATACAGTATTTTGCAGATCTTGAAGTGCTTTGTAATGAAGATGTCCAAGTTTTTTGTTCCACAACTCATTGGAGTTGGTCGCATCATGAGATAATGCTTGAACTGATTGTCTTGTCACAACGTACAGTCCTCCTTTGTGAGTCCCAATAGGTTCTGTTGTACTCAAGTGGCTACCTTTATCCCACAGAAGTGCCTTCCTTTCCTTGAAGCTCACCCAATATCCCTTGTCCTCAAGGGTTGCAACTGATAGTAGATTCTTCCCGAGCCCTGGAACATATAATACTTCATCAACATGAAGCCTAGCCCCAGATTCCAATATGAAGGAGATAGATCCTACTCCCTCTATCTTGTAACATCTTTCATCCCCAAGCTCAACCTTCTATGCAAAATATTTTGACTTGAAATATAAGAGGATCTCCTTGTACCTTGTTATGTTCTTTGATGCACCATTGTCTACTAACCATGTTTTCAGCCCTGTGAAAACTGTACTGGATAAAGAAGAAACCAGGTAATATATTTTCTATTTTCTCTTTCATTAGAAGGACTTTTTTGTTTTCTTTTGGATTCATCATCCTTAGCAGTTGAGGCATGATGTTTCCCTTTCCTTGGATTTTTCTTTCTATACCATCAGTCTTTAGAAAAATGACCCAACTTATTGCAACTAAAGAATTTAATCTTATATGTATCAATATTCTTGCCTTTGAACATACCTTTGGTGTTTGACTTCTTCTGAGAGACTTTATGGAAAGTGACCTTCTTCTTTCCCTTGAATCTTGATGCTAATGTCGAATGCTCTTCTTTGGTTGGTTGGATCCTAGTAGCAATGTGACTCTCCTCTTGGAGGCAATCATTCCATAACCTCTCAAACGTGGGTTGAATCTCTCTCCCACTCACACTGGATAATAATGTCTCCCATGAAGAAGGAAGACCATCAAATATGGCCTGCACTAAATCATCGTCATCCACTGTGACACATGTGACCAAAAGTTGATCTCTAATATAGGCCATCTTGGAACAAAAAGATGTTACTGATTCACCTTTCCCCATCTTCACATACTTAATTTTGTGCTTAAGTTTCCTCTTCTGACTTGGTGCATATTTCTCATACAGGTTTACCAATGTATCCATACAGTCTTTGGCAGTCATTAACGAATTCATTGATGGCATTATATTGTCTTTGAATGAGTCAAATATAATTCACCTGGCCTTAGTCTTACTCTTCTTGAAGGTTTCTCTTCCTGCATTAGAGGTGGGTTCCTCCATTATTGTGGTCACATACTACTCAAGATCATGCTCCTGCAAGATATTCATTATCCTGAGCTTCCACACATTGAAGTTGGAAGCTCCATTGAGCCTATCCTTGGCCCTAAATGAAATGGAGGATGTCATGGACCTCACATTGGAAACTTGATCAATCTCGCTTGGATCTGTGTGTACCTACTACTGCACTTCAACAAGCTTATTCACACCCTAAGCTCCGATACCATGTTAAATTATGAGTTTTATTTAATACTGTAAGTACTTATTTGAATTTGTATTGTACTTTTAACTTAGATTCTTGATGCATAATCAAAATTGAATAGTAAAAACCATAGATAATAACCAACATGCATTTTCACACCATACGTACCCTAGGGAAACCCTATACAGGGAGAAAAACCCCAAAAAACAAACTTCCTTTATTTCAAATATAATGTATGACCACTTACAAAATATCCACCATAACCATGCTCTTAAAGAGCTTGCCAATGACTCTAACCTAATTGTAGACTACTAAGAGACTATGTTGTTATAAGCTCTTGTTATAGACCAGCATTGAAGGTGTAACTCGTTGCCTTCTTGGAATGATATGCTTCCCCTTAATGGACTAATATTGTTGCTTGTTATTGGAATGATACACAACCCTAAAATGCATTGATATTGTGCCATGTTGTGGACTATTATAGCAACCTCATGTGTACTGATAGTCGTTTCCTATTTGGACTATTATAGCAACCTCATGTTGATTGATATTAGTTGTTGTTATGGACTATTATAAGCCTCTTTTCTGTACTGATATACAATCTCTTTGATAGACTGATGTACATTCCCTTTGTTGGACTGATATGTTGGCACCCTTAGAATGCAACGTAGTCACTCACTCCTTACCCACACACTGCAATACGATGTGTAGATAATGAGGGTTGAGTGTTGTCTTTACAGGAGGAAGAGAGAGCTCAAAATAGAAGCTTGAATGCATTATTGACATAAATCAACTTTACACTTGAGTTTAAATTTAGAACTTGACTTTACACTTCAGTTAAGATTACAACTCGCCCTTGTGACTTGGCAATGCATGCGAACTAATTCAACATGCACATGTCATGCAAGCAACATGCAACTAGACATGCATGCAACATGCAACATGCAACTAGACATGCATGCATGCATGCAATATGCAACATGCAACATGCAGCATGCGACATGCAACAAAAACTTGACAACTTTGACTTTGACCTAGACATGCAATTTTGACTTTTACACCTCAACCTAGACATTCAACTATGTTATCCCCTAGCCTAGGGATAACTAAGGAGATCACGTCTCGAGGCCTACAGGTAATAGACATGGAGTATCGAGATCTAGATGACTTGAGCATGGCCCCGAAGGACCCCTCTTATCTTCAGTGCAATCCACTTATCACCAGCAACAATATCCATCACACCAGCCTCATCTCGAAGTAGCAATGAGTCTTGTTCCATGAGGTAATGAGTCTGGGTATCATGGTATGTATCACTATGATTTTTTAAGCACTTTCTCATGGGAAGAAGGGGCTAAAGGCCCAGAGGGTAAAAGTAGCTAACAAGAGTTAAAATCCAATGTTGAAACCTTCGAGATGATTCACCCATGGATCCATAAGAAAGCAGTGAAAATCTTCTCAGTAAGAAAATGGGACCCATAAGATAACATAAACACTCAAGTTACTAGTTGATGGATAGGAGGTCTCATCATGAGCCGACCTATTATGACCATGAACATGTAGCGGTATGAAACTATCACCTATCTAGTCACCAAGATAGGGTAGTGGCTCTCAGTGGCATAGCCAAGAGAAATGGGGTCTCATCACGAGCCAACCTTCTCATTTCTGTGAAATGTTTGTGGATAATGATGTTACCTCTTGTCATCAAGCTACGACACTGGTCCTCAACTATTTCTTTGAAGCACAAGAGCAAAATATCAAAAGAAATAAAGATAATAGTAAAAGGTATTGAATGGGCTAGGAAACAATTTCATTTATGACAAGGTGCATCTTTCCCTCTACAAAATCACCCACAAGTAAGACTCTACATTTCCCTATTATTACATGCATCCCATGCCTAAATATTTACCCCATGCCACCTCATACACTTACATGACTTGGACTAGATCTCACCTGGGAAACACCCCAAGCGTAAGAGAGGTTAGCTCAATAGGACACTCTGAGACCTTCTCCAAACCTAAATTGTCAAATTGCATAATGCCTTTGAGCATTTGTCTGGGTTAAGAGGGGGTTTGATGCACATGTTTGGGTAATTTAATTATTGGATGTGATTTACATGCTATGATCCCTATGACTTATGAAACCCTGGAGGGCATACTTGTTTTTGTTGCAGAACCTTGCTCGGTGGACAGGTACACATGAGGGAATGATTAGCTCAGACCTTCATGGGGGATTAAAGCCCACAAATGGATGTTGAAACCCCAACTAGGGGTAATAAGATATTGAAAAGCTTGCACCAGGAGAAAGAAGGATGTTGCCTTTGGAGGCACCCTAGTAGACCTAGACCTAGGGGATATTGATTTTCCCACATGTACGTTAGCCCTTGAGGGCCTTGAACGTCACCATGATATCCCTAGACGTCATCCAGAGCTAGGGTTTCATCTTGGATGACATTTATGAGGCATTGACACATATGGGCAGGGTTTTCGGCCTTTGGAGGCCCAACGTTTCACCTTCCCTGCCCGATGTTCCATACTTGGGGCTCAAGGTCACCCTAGAGGGGCATGATGTCACCCTTGGAGTGATTTTTAGATGCAAGTTAATTTTATTTTTCCTAGATTTAATTTGGGTAAAAAATTGGCCAGGTCGACCTAGTTATTATGAACTAAAATTAATTTTAGGTTAAATTTTGTATAAATAAGCAGAAAGTGACATTCATTTTCATCACAACTTGTCCTTGGAGACAAGAGATTTGAAATTTGTGCCCTATTAGGGGTATTGGCTGAAATTGTGAGGCACCACTCTTGTTTAAGGCTAATTTTTGCAACTTAGATCAATTTTGGAAGTTTTATGGTGATATTACATGGTATTCTTGCAAGGTATTCTCATGATTATTCTTGGTGCAAGTAAGTGAAATCTGCATTTTGTCATCTATCGAATGGTTTATTGTATGATTTTATTTTCTCATACAAGATTATGAAATTGCATGGTGTGTTTAATGCTTGAAGTAAAAAACTCAAGTTGCTACTTTATTACTTTTTATTTGCCAAGATTTTCACTAAATTGATCTACAGGCTAGTGAAACCCTAGAGCCTTAAATTTCTAGCACTTTAAGGGTTTTGTAGTTGGTTATTGTTTCATAAGTTTTACTCCATAAAAAGGCTAAGGATAGCAAGGCACTAGGGCCTAGAATTGCCTACACCCTAGCATTTTGTCTCTTGAGGTCAAAGTCTAGGAGGACTTAATTTACTACTTCTCCTATACTTTTTCCATCTTAGACTTTTGTGCATCATCATAAATTTGCAGCCTTAGAAGAAGTCACCCCCCTTAACTCCATTACCCTTGAAGGCACTAGTCCTCTTGTCTTATTTCTTGACAAGACTCAACTCAAACTATTTCACTTCATACTCTACTAATTTTCTAACCTAGTCTAGAAATGCTAACAACTGATTTGTTGTTGTCATAATCACTTCTACAACTATCATTTTGCAGCTTATATTAACCTACTAACCATCTAAATCATCCAAGAATTTGTATAAGGAAAGGTACTATCAATAAGTGTTAAAATGTATGTTTAATTTCATTTTTAGAGTTCAAATTCTGAAGTTGTTACCGTTGTCATAATTGTTGTTACAACCATTGTTGTAGCCCTTAACAACCCTAAAATCATTCATAAAACCATTGGGCATTTGTACTAAGAAAACTACAATCATTAGATATTGAAGTAGTGTCTTATTGCTTTATTATAGTGCTTTCTGAAGTGGTTTTATTGTTGTCATCATCATTAATTAATGCTATTATAAATGTTTGGACAACCATTTAAGTCATTCATTGACTTGTATTTATCTTGAAAAGTGTGAGTGACAAATTATTATCAAGTTTGCAAGACTATTGTATCTCTTCCATGTCATCATAACTTTCATCTTTCAAGATACATTGTTGCTACTGTGATCTCACTTTCATTGTATCATAACTTGTTCATGCAACACATAATTTGTTTAAGAAGTCATTGATTATAACGGTTGCTACTAACTTTTGATGTCTTGTTGGTAAAGGGCATGTAAAAACCCATGATCATTTTCCCTTGTCCCTTTCAACTTCACCAAAGTGACTTCTTATTCTTAGTGACCTAGAGAGAGGGGTGGGTTTTCACCATATCTTTTTTCCCTTCATCAACCAACTAGGTCCTAGGATGTCTCCCTTAGAGTGAGGTTTTTCCTCCTCCTAAAGAGAAAGAGGTACCCTATTGGGGTGACAATGATAGGGTTACCTCTATGTTACGTCAATCTAGGCCCTACTTGAATTTAGGCTTGGGAAATTAAATATTGCGCGATAACATTTTTGGCACCGTTGTCGGGGAACATCGAGTCAATTTTCCTTGAACGACACTTTTTCGGTAAGCCTTTATCTAAAGCCTTCATTTCACAAAGATTAGTTGATGACTCCACTGAGGGTGATCCCCTCATCCCTTTGATAACCTCAAGGATATTTTCTAGCGACTCCACTGATGACGAACTGTAGTGGACGTTAGTACACACCTTATTATCCTATAGTTCCTATTATTCCCATGGCCCCTCCTAAATGTGCCCCTGAAGAACTCTTCAACATTTTGGTATTGGATAATATCAAAGGGGGATTACATGATCTACCTAAGGATGTTAATTCATGGATACCCAAGTTTTATGAAGAGGCTAGGGCTTCTGGAAACACACATTGGACCAAATTTTGTGAAATCTACGACTTCCATCAGTTTGGGAAAGAACATCTTGACATATTCATGAAACTTTTCCTTGCCTCACTTAATGGATATGCTAGGAAATGGAGCACTAACCTCCCAAGCAATATCCTCACAACCTGTGAATATTTAGAACAAGTTTTCTTGCAAAGTTGGGGTGTGATGGAAGATATGGCTTCCCTTTACTCACAATATCTCAAAATTTTCAAACAAGACGATGAGATTGTTAGGGAATTTAATGATAGGTTTAATAACTTGCTTGGTCGAATTGATTCCAATTTTCAACCAAAGAGAATTATTCTTGGAAAGTACCTCAATTATTTTGATGGAAACTTCCAATCCCTCCTCAAGAACCGATTCCCAACAAACCTTAAGGAAGCACAAGATTATGCTTGCTAGATTGAAGAAAATCTCAAATGGTGTGATCCCATTTCCCAGGTCAATCTTCTTCAGGACCAAGATGATGTCCTATGGTTCATTGAGGAAGATATTTAGGAAGAAGAACATGATTTCCCAGAGATACTAGAGGTAAACAATGAGATTAAGTTAGCCATTCTCCCTAAAGGGACTAGTACTTGGAAGAATGGGTTCTCAAATATGAAAGATGCCTTAATTTTTTCAAAACAACATGAACCCTCTGAGGATCTAGGCACCTCTAAATAAATCATTGAGTTGGAAAAGGCACTATCACAAGCCCAAAAGCCTCCTTCTATGAGACTTCCTCAAAATACTAGTCAGACAATAAAACCTCATTCTCCAAAATAAGAAATTTGTCCAAACACCTTGAATCTACAAAATGTTGCAAGGAAAGAAGATGATCCTAAGTCTTTATTGTGCAAAGACTCCCATTTTGAACGTGATCACCTGAAGGGTACTCATGAGAAACCTAATTATGTAGATTCCATCTTTACCTTGTTCATGCCAAATCAAATCCAAGAAAATCAAGACATGAGGAAGCCTAGGATTGAGTGCTTAAGCCAAACAAGTGAGTACTCAAGGGTGAAGCTTGGAGATCCCCAGGTGTATGCTAGGGATCTACCCCAACCTTTCCCAAAACCTAGAAATGATAGGACCAACCTAAGCATTGGTATGTCCTATATCTTACAAAAGGTCAAAAGAATTCGTGGAATGTTGGAAATCCCTTCTTTGACAAAATGGACCCCAGATGACCAACAATTGTTCGAAAAAACTTCCACACTATTACAAAATGAACAAACACTCTTTCTCACTTCCTTGCTAATAGATGACCTATGTCTTCACAACTGCATGCTTGACTATAAGCCATCTATTAATATGATGAGTTTGAAGGTTATGAACCAATTAGGGCCGGAAGTTATAGGGCCTTATGCCAATGTTTGTATATTTTAGTCAAAGGAAATCAAGGTCTATGACTTGATGGAAGGTCTTGAAGTCTAGATTGCTAACTAACTTGATTTCCCCATCATAATGGACATCATTGTTGTTGATCTACCTAACACTTGGTGAATGCTATTATCTAGGGAATGGGTTGTTACTTTAAGCGGAATTCTACAGATGGACTTTTCCTACGCAACTATCCCCATCAGGGAATAGGATTGTATCACTTTGCATAACAAGCCAAAGAGGATGGAACACATTGAAAGGTGTAATCATGGACATAGTAACTACAATTCCGTAGATCCCTGCTTATTTCAAGATTGGACCGCTCTTCCCTTGGTAGAAGAAGACAATATTAAAGAGATAACATGGATCAAGGGAAATGATGACCATAATCCTCCTAGCAATTACAAGGGAAACATTACACAAGGTAATGATGATACGTTATATTTGCAAGAAACATACATAAGGGATAGTGCTTTGGTAGAATCCCACCCCATCGTTCTGGAGAAGGAGAGAGATACAAGTTGGGGTTATTATCCCGACGATGCCTCTAACCTCTCTAAATACTGGGATGACTATTCGTCTACACAAGAGGATGAAATTGATGATTTGATCATTTTTATAAGGAAAGGAGTTGGCTTCATCAAATGGAAGGGGGATGATGAAAATTTTTTGACCGATCCAAACCAAGAAGATATACTTACTACAGAACCCTACCCCCCTCCCTCAACATAATACACCGGAATACAAGAAGCAGTTGATCCCGAAGGAGGGGACTACAAGCAAGGAGATTTGGTTTTAGAGTGGGATACAAATATGGGGGAGACTAACAACATTAAGGGATGCACAAAGTTTTGGCTTGGACCCTTCAATATTAGAATGAAGTCAGTTAATGATTCCTACTACTTTTCCACGATCGAAGGGAGGAAACGCCCATTACCAGTTAGTGGATGCCTCCTCAAACCCCATCATGGGGAAGAGACTTGACTTCATAGGTAAGCACAGGTAAGTTAGGATAGGTAGACATTTTCATCCATTTTACATACCATTGCATATCGTATTAGCATAGTTGTAGTTGTGTTTTTCATATTGTCTTGATTCATTATGTATATATGTATTCTCATAATCATATGTTAGACTATAGATGATTTTATTTTATCATATATGGACGAGGGGTGATATCACCACCCCAAGGATTATTGATATATTTTGTTGAGATTTAGCAGGCACAGGTCATACCAGATATGTTGAGGTTCTCATGCGCTCTACGGTGAGCACATGTCCCCGATTTGGAGCCAGATTTTATCCCCTAGCCTAGGGATAACTAAGGATATCACGTCTTGAGGCTCACACGTCCTAGACATGGAGTTCCGAGAGCTAGACGAATTGAGCATGTCCCTGGAGGGCCCCTCTTTTCTCCAGTGCAATCCACTTATCACCAGCAACAATATCCATCACACCAGCCTAGTCCTGAAGTAGTGGTGAGTCTTGCTCCATGAGGTAATGAGTTTGGGTATCATGGTATGTATCACTCTAATTTTTGAAGCACTTAAATATGTTGTATTAAATCCATATTCATTTCATGACGTTCGCTTGGAAATTATGCTCTTTGCCTCGTTCATACCTAGAAGGGTGACATGATGCCCTAGTAAGTTGATTTCCCTTTAGGATGGGTTGCTACTGGGTGGATCTGTGAAAATTCATCATTTGTTTCCCTCCATACTTACCACTTTCCATATTTATTCCTTTGATCTCCCCTATCCTTGTTTGGGAATTGGGATTGGCTACACTAGGAAGGGTTGTACCTAACCTCGTGGGAAGAAGGGGCTAAAGGCCCAGAGGTTAAAAGTAGCTGGAAAGAGTTAAAATCCAATGTTGAAACTTTCAAGATGCTTCACCCAGGGATCCCCGAGAAAGTAGTGAAAATATTATCAGTAAGAAAAGGAGACCCATAAGATAACATAAACACTCAAGGTACTAGTTGATGGATAGGAGGTCTCATCATGAGTCGACCTATTATGACCATGGGCATGTAGTGGTATGACACTACCACCTATCTGGTCACCAAGCTAGGGTAGTGGCTCTTGGTGGCATAGCCAAGAGAAATGGGGTCTCATCATGAGCCAAACTTCTCATTTCTGTGATTTTTTTGTGGATAACGATGTTACCTCTAGTCATCAAGCTAGGACAGTGGCCCTCAACTATTTCCTTGAAGCAAAAGAGCAAAAGATCAAAAGAAATAAAGTTATGAGTAAAAGGAAATGAATGGGCTAGGAAACAAATGCATTTATGACAAGGTGCATCTCTCCCTCTACAAAGGCACCCATAGGTAAGACTTTACATTTCCCTATTATTACATGCACCCTATTCCAAAATATTTACCCCATTCCACCTCATACACTTACATGACTTGAACTAGATTTCACCTGGGAAACACCCCAAATTTAAAATAGGTTAGATCAATAGGACACCATGAGACCTTATCCAAGCCTAACTTGTCAAATTGCATAACATCTTCGAGCATTTGTTTGGGTTAAGGGGGGTTTGATGCACATGTTTGGGTAATTTAATTATTGGATGTGATTTACATGCTATGATCCATGTGACTTATGAACCCCTGGAGGGTGTACATGTTGTTGTTGCAAGACCTTTCTCAGAAGATAGGTACACATGAGGGAATGATTAGCTCGGACCTTCATGGGGGCTTAAATCCCACAGATGGATGCTAAAACCCCAGCTAGGGGTAAGAAGAGATTGAAAAACATGCATCGGGAGAAAAAAGGATGTTACCTTTGGAGGCACCCTAGAAGACCTAAACCCAATGGATATTTCTTTTCCCACGTGGACATTAGCCCTTGAGGGCCCTAGATGTCACCATGATAGCCCTAGACATCATCCAGAGCTAGGGTTTCATCTTGGACAAAATTTTTGAGGCATTGGCACATATGGGTAAGGTTTCAGGCCTTTGGAGGCCCAACATTTCACCTTCCCTACCTGGTGTTCCATACTTGGGTATCAACGCCACCCTAGAGGTGCATGACGTCACCCCTGGAGTGATTTTTAGATGAAAAAATATTTTATTTTGTCCAGATTTAATTTGTGTAAAAAACTGGCCAGGTCGGCCCAGTAATTATGAACTGAAATTAATTTTAGGTTAAATTTTGTATAAATAAGTAGAAAGTGACATTTATTTTCATCACAACTTGTCCTTGGAGACAAGAGGTATGAAATTTGCATCTTATTAGGGTTATTGGCTGAAATTGTGAGGCATCACTCTTGTTTAAAGCTGATTTTTGCAACTTGGATCAATGTTGGAAGTTTTATGGTGATCTTGCATGGTATTCTCATGATCATTCTTGGTGCAAGTAAGTGAAATTTGCATATTGTCATCTATTGAATGGTTTATTGTATGATTTTATTTTTTGATACAAGATTATGAAATTGCATGGTGTATTTAATGCGTGAAGTAAGAAACTTAAGTTGTTACTTTCTTACTTTTTATTTTCCAAGATTTTCACTAAATTGATCTAGCAGCTAGTGAAACCCTGGAGCCCTAAATTGCTAGCACTCTAAGGGTTTGGTACTTGTTTATTGTTGTATAATTTTTACTCCATAAAAAGGCTAAGGAGAGCAAGGCGCTAGGGCCTAGAATTGCCTACACCCTAGCTATTTGGTTCTTGAGGTCAAAGTCTAGGATGACTTAAGTTACTACTTCTCCTATACTTTTTCCCTCTTAGATTTTTTTGCATCATCATAAATTTGCAGCCTTACAAGAAGTTGCCCTCTTTGACTCCATTACCCTTGAAGGCACTAGTCCTCTTGTCTTATTTACTGATAAGATTCAACTCAAACTCTTTCACTTCATACTCTACTAATTTGCTAACCTAGTCTCGAAATGCTAACAACTAATTTGTTGTTGTCATAATCATTGCTACAACTATCATTTTGCAGCTTATATTAACCTACTAACCATCTAAATCATCCCAGAATTTGTATAAGGCAATGTACTATCAATAAGTGTTAAAGTGTATGTTTAATTACCTTTTTAGAGTGAAAATTCTGAAGTTGTTACCGCTGTCATAGTTGTTGTTACAATCATTGTTGCAACCCTTAACAACCCTAAATTAATCCATAAAACCATCGGGCATTTGTACTAAGGAAAATACAATCATTGGATATTGAAGTAGTGTCTTATTGCTTTATTATAGTACTTTTCTGAAGTAGTTTTATTGTTGTCATCATCATTAATTAATGCTATTATAAATGTCTGGACAACCATTTTTTTTTATTTTTTTTGTCTGGAGGAATCAGCAACTAGTTGGGCACGTGCTCGCGTTACACGTGGCCATGTTATCCAACCACTACCACTATAACCTCCAGGTGTGCCCACGATGCCCCTTACGTGACACACAAGGTAAGTCGGGGGGAGTTGAACTTGAAACCTCATGGAACTTCATTTTCACGGCACTTGCCAATTGAGCTTCCCCCCCAGGGGCCGTCTGGACAACCATTTAAGTCATTCATTGACTTGTATTTATCTTGAAAAGTGTGAGTGACAAAACATTATCAAGTTTCCAAGCCTATTGTATCTCTTCCATGTCATCATAACTTTCACCTTTCAAGATACATTGTTGTCATTGTGATCTCACTTTCATTGTATAGTAACTTGTTCAGGAAACACATAATTTGTTTAAGAAGTCATTGGTTATCACTATTGCTACTAACATTTGATGTTTCATTAGTAAAGGGTAGGTACAAACCCATGTTCATTTTCCCTTGTCCCTTTCAACTTCACCAAAGTGACTTCTTCTTCTTAGTGACCTAGAGAGAGGGGTGGGTTTTAACCATATATTTTTTCCCTTCATCAACCAACTAGGTCCTCGGACGTCTCCCTTGGAGTGAGGTTTTTCCTCCTCCTAAAGAGAAAGAGGTACCCTATTGGGGTGATAGTGATAGGGTTACCTCTGTGTTACATCAATCTAGGCCTACTTTCCTTTAGGCTTAGGCAAGTATAGATTGTGCGATAAAAAACTTGACTACATGGGAATTCAAATTTATTCATGGTGGATAATGTCACACATGCCAACTCACTAAATCAATATATTTACATCATTTGCAATATAAGGAAGATTGTTTGTTTCTAGCTTATACGAATTTTACGTTCAACCTAACTTTTGCTAGATACCTTGACTTTTTATCATGGCTCACAAGGCTTGACTAGGCTCACAGAGGTTGTACGTTCCCCCTGAATTTTTCACTAGTCTGTCTATGCTCACAGAGGTTGTACGTTCTCCCCTGAATTTTGCACTAGACTATCTATTCTCACAAAGGTTGTACGTTCCCCCTGGATTTTTTCAATACCTCACAAGACTGGTTAATTATCCAAATATCCTTAGCTATCCTCAAGGTGGCCCATATGGCCTCTCATTGGAGAATGACTATCGATGCTGCCAAATTTAACAACTATATTTGAATCCAATTTAAAGTCATGTAACATTATCTTCTTCTTTTTATAGGAGAATGTCAAAACCTTCTTTCTCGTGTTTAAAATGAAATATCATGGTGTTTTCATCTAGGGTGAGCCCATAATTATGTCACCCTCATCGCTCCATAAAATGTAATATTGAGTTGCGATACAAAAGTATAATCTCCAATGTTTAGTTGTAAATTACTTATGTCCTATTGTTTTTCATTCCACAAGTCTAGTTTTTCAATTATATTTGACTCATGAATCATTAACTGGTTAGCAAATTTAGTATTAACATAATTATTACGTCTGGTAGGAGCGATAGAAATAATGATATCTTTCCCTCCAAGTGTCCCTTTGAATATAAGTAGTAGTGAAGCAAAGTTTTTTTAAGTTTTAGGAAATCTTCCTTTCTCATTACCAGACTCCATTTTGTTTTTCATCGAAATTTTTCAATAAATAATATATGTTTATGAAGGTTATAAACCCCTTTGATAATTAAATTGGATTTACTAAGTGTGAAGGTCCGACTTTTTCAATAAATGGTGCACTTCTTCAATGTGATTTTATTTTAATCAATCAAAAATATACAAATCACCTTTTTTATCCTCTTTTAATTTTAGCCTTTTAAATTGAACTTTACTTCTCCACTTAACTTCTAATTTCTCCCCTAATAAAATGCTATTTATATGTCCCTTGGACTTCTTAGAATATCACTGTATTCCTTTATTAACCCTTATAATATAGGATAGACTTAGAATACATAATAAAATAGTCTTCTTTTGATTCCACTAAATAATAATATTAAACCTTTTGTTGAGGAAAATATATGAAATTATCTTACTCAAGCATTTTCAGATCTTGCTTAGCTAATGCAAGATAGTCGGGAATGTGGTGGGCTTTGATTTTGAGTCTCTTGCTTGCATGGGAGAACTGTACAGGTGAGTGTGCAAGGGAAATCTATAAATTTGGTTTAGCAAGTGGAGTAGGAGAAGTAAGAGACAAATCTGGCCAGCCACGATGTTGGGAGACTATTGGGTGAACAATCTCCTGCCATCTGTCATTCTAGGAACTTCAGGTTGTAATGAAGCATGAGGGGGAGCATGGATACCAGGGACATGATGGGGTTGGAAGAGAGGCCTCTCTAGTCTAGGTTGGACTACCCCTTGTCCAATCCAATTGAAAATTCTAGCTTGGAAGAGTTGGTTTAACTCTTGAGGATCTGCATCAAAATGTATTGAGAATATAGACCTTCTAGGCCATCTGTTCCAATTCCCTCTGCCCTTGTTATTTCGACCATGACTTCCTCCGCTAAAGAAGCTCATCTTGTATGCAACGATTATTAACAACTAGCTTCTTAAACAAACCACACATAACAATCTCTTAATATGAAACAAATTTTGTCTCAACAATTACATCAGACCCATGCAATCCAATCCATAAAATTCATCTAATAATTGTGAACTAGTAGGGGGTGAATTAGGGTTTTGGGATATCTGAGGGAATTGTATTGAGTGAAAAGTGAGAAAAATTAAAGGGAGTAGAACACAATTACTTCTCAACAATTCATTGAACAATAGACTATGCAACAATAACCAAAACATATCAGTTATGATCCATCTCTGTGTTTTTTTAAATCGTTGTAATACAGAGCTTTAATTTAATTTTAAATAACAGGGCGTGCAAAATGAATCTAGGATCACGAGGGGATTTGTATTGAGAAAAAAAGTGATAAAATGACAGGGAATTTGATGGATATTGTTATCACACTAAGTTGCCTTGGGTCTTTAGCCCTTAGTTTTAATTTTTCTAAGCCTTTAGATTTTTTGACTTTGGTTTGTTTCTTAAATGTGTCTTTTACTTAGGTGACTTTGATAAATAAAGGCTTAAATTCATTATTCAAATTTTGATCCTCACATAAACTTTAAGCTTGGGTTCATTTTTATGACTTATGTTTTGATCCCCTTTATGATTTGACACTAAGTTTGACTCACTCCACGACCAACTCAACTTGACATGTCACCCTCCTCACTCATGCCCAAATTCACAGGAGAAGAAGATATAATTGTTGAAGAACACCTTGTTGCCTTCTACAGTTATGCTGACAATCAAAATATTGAAAATGAGGATGTGTGGATGAGAGTCTTTGCCCAAGGCCTTTTTGGTGAGGCTAGGAAGTGGTTTAGGGGTTTGTCCCCTGGATCCATTACTAGGATTGAGGCGTTATATGATGCATTTTTGAGACATTGGGAGATAAAAAGGACTTTTTGTATTACATCACAAAATTTGGATCCCTAAAGAGAAAAGAGGGAGAGTCGGTCTTTGACTTCTCTAAGAGATTCAACAAAATGTATAATAAGATCCATGTTGAGATAAAGCCTACAAAAACCTCTGTAAAAATCACCTATTCCAATGCTTTTGACCTCGAGTTTTTCCTTCTACTGAGAGAAAGAAGATCAACCTCCTTAGCTCATATGCAATATGAAGCCTTGGAGGTAGAATCCAACATAGTGGCATCTGATAAACTCAGGGGTAAATCTGATAGGGACAGGAGAAAAAACATAGCAGAAGCTTCAACCTCTAATTCCCCTATTGTCCATCCTCAAGTAGATGAATTTACCAAATTAGTAAAATCACTTTCTACTGAGATAGAGAAGTTAAAAATGGAAGGAAAAAAGACCTATATAAATACTCAAAATGTTGATAACAAGGGTAACTTCAAGAGACCCAACAATGATCCTCGGGTCCTTCCAAGAGATCATAGAAACATAGATAGGAATGATCAAAAGGTACAAACTCCTTTACAAAAAAACCTTGTTGTTGATGAAGAAGGGGAGGAGGAAGAAGTTGATCCTGAGATTCATTTCTTAGGTGACACATCCCCATCCCCTCACTTGACTCAGTATTCACATGAGAAATCCTTGATGGATATTCAAATAAATGAATTAAGTAAGAGGATATAAAGCAAAAGAAAGTCCTAATAGATATAATCCGAGATCCAAAAATAATGAGGAGAAGACTGATGTTTTTGATTAGCCAACCCAAAAAGAAAATTTTGCCAAGGTTGTGACAGTTGGTAGAAAAGAAAGAGAAACACAAAACCCCCAAGTTTTGATCATAAATCCTACCCCTGAAGCCAAAGAGATCCGGAAATATTCACCTTCCTTCAGCTTTGAGAATGAGATCCAAAAAATCAAGATCCCTCTGCCTTTTTTGGAATTGATAAAAAATGAAGAATTTAAAAAATATCTTTCCAAAATGTTACATCTTGAATATTCTCCAAATGCCACTGATTCATTAAATATGCAAGATGAAAATCCAATGATCATCTTAGGACCTTTGATAGAAGATAGAGATGATTCATCCCCTCCCTTCTATACATCACTGAAAATACATGATAAGGTGATGCATAATTGTTTGATGGACTCAGGGGCATCCCACAATCTCATGCCCAAAACTATTATGGATGAACTTGGATTAGAAATCACAAAGACCTACCATGACTTATATTATTTTGACTCTAGGAAAGTGAAGTGTCTTGGGGTCATTAAATATCTGGTTGTGACCTTGTTTCAGCTTCCCATGAAAAGTGTAGTCATGGATATCGTGGTGGTTGATGTTCCCCCCAAGTTTGGCATGCTCTTGTCAAGATATTGGATAAAAATACTTGGGGGAACCTTACAGATGAACCTCTCATATGATACCATTCCTGTGTTTGGGGGGAATCATAGAAAACTTTACATGGAAGCTCAGTTGGCCTGCATTATTAGTGATGAAGCAAACCCCACAAATCGTCCTATTTTTGCACTTGATACTGAATTGGGATCTAGCATCTTGCAGCTGACTAATGATCTTGAACCTCCCCTTGAAATCAGAAAACAGTTCGTTACCTTTTGTGAAGATTCTCCTCCAACCACCTCTGTTTGGAAGATGTTCTTTGATGGAGCCTCTTCTAGGGAAGGTGTTGGTGTTGGAGTGGTCTTTATTTCACCTGCTCACGAGACTATATCTTTGTCATACAAACTAGAATTTGAAACTACTAATAATGTGGCAAAGTATGAAGCTCTTGTCTTGGGATTGAGAGTTTCAAAAGACATGGGAATTGAAGAGCTATCAATATTTGGGGATGTTGAATTGATTGTCCATCAAATCAAAAATATTTATCAAACTAAGCACCCTAGGCTTACATCTTATAGAAATGAAGTGTGGGACCTAGTGGACAGTTTTTTCTTAGCTTTCAACATTTCATTTATTCCAAGAGAAGAGAATACCACGGCTGATTATTTGGCTATATCAACAAGAAATTTCAGATTCCTCTTGCCACCTAAACTCAAGTATGATGTATAATTCAAAGACAGACACTCTATACCTAACAATGTCAAGCATTGGAAGGTGTTTGAAGAAGATCTTGAGATTAAAAAATTCTTTGAGACTGTTGATGAGTTTTATGCATTACACATTGATTAGGATCATGACTTTGAAAATAATCCTCATGTTGATGTTTTCCTCAATAAAATTGCTAATCATCATATTGTGCAGTTACCTAGCAACCACATTCCAAAAGGATTAGTTCCTTTGGAAATATTATTTGACAGAAATGATGTGGAAGTGAAGGGAAAAGGGTCAACTGATGATGTTGATGTAACTGAGTGTAATGTGGGCACATAAAATGATCCAAAATATGTCAAGTTGTCAAGCATCCTTTCAAGGGAGCAGAGGGATGAATATATTGAGTTGTTAAAATAATTTTTTGATGTGTTTTCTTGGACTTTTGAAGATCTCGGAACATATAATACAAGAATTATAGAGCACAAGATCCCATTGAAGGAAGAGACCAAACCTTTTAGGAAAAAGTTGAGGAAAATAATTCCTATGTTGTTGCCTGTGATGGAAGAAGAGGTAAAAAATATTTTAGATGCTAAAATTATTATTCCTTTGAGGTATTCTGAATGGGTGGCCAACTTGGTCCCAATGATAAAAAAGAATGGAGAAATCAAGCTTTGTGTCGATTTTTGGAATCTGAACAAAAGATCTAAAAAGGATAATTACCCTTTTCCCAAGATGGAGCACATATTACAGAGGGTAACAGGTGCATCTAGGATGTCCATGATTGATGGATTTTCTGGCTACAAATAGATTTATGTCCTGCCAGAAGATAGAGAGAAGACAAAATTTACCACTCCTTGGGGTACATTCATGTACGCTAAGATTCCCTTTGGTTTGATGAACGCAGGGGCAACCTTTCAATGATCCATGGACATAGTTTTTATTGGGGAGAAGGACAAATTTGTATTTATCTATTTATATGAAATAACAGTGTTCTCACAATATCATAAAGAACACTATGATCATTTGAAAAAGGTTTTCTTGAAATGCAGAAAATTTGATCTCTCTTTAAAGCCAAAAAAGTCATTGTTTGCCATGAAGAAGGGAAAATTATTGGGGCATATTGTGTCCGTTGAAGGGGTAAGGATTGATTCCAACAGGGTAGAATCTATCCAAACCTTTTCACTCCCTAGATCCAAGAAGGAAGTTCAATATTTATTGGGAAAAAATAATTTTTGAGATGGTTTGTTTCAAATTTTGTTGAGTTGGTGAAGTATATTACAACCATGTTGAGAAAAGAAAATGAAATTGAATGGACTGTTGAATCCCATAATTATTTTGATCAAATAAAGAAATCCTTGACTGAAGCTCCTGTGCTCATTATCCCAGACTACTCCAAGGAATTTCTAATTTTTTTCTTTCACTTCATTTGACATAGTAGTAGTTGTTTTATTGCAGAAGAACGTTGAAGGCTTAGAGAAGCCCATTGCTTTTTTCAACAGGGCATTGAGAGATGTTGAATTAAAGTATGACATCATGGATAAACAGGCCTATGCATTGATCAAATCTCTCAATGCCTTTAGAGTTTATGTGTTTCATTAAAGAATCATTGCATATGTCCCATCATCTTCTGTAAAGGAAATTCTCAGCCAGCTTGTTATAGACGGTAAAAGGAGCAAGTGGATTGCTAAAATCCTTGAATTTGATCTTGATATTAAGCCCACCAAATTGGTTAAAGGCCAACGTTTAGCCAAGTTGTTGGCTGAATCTAATTGCTCATCTTTGGGGGTAAATTTCATCAACACTTTCTCAGAAAAGCAGCAGGCCGAATTGTCTGACAAAGGTTCTCAAGTCAACCCTCCACTGGCAGATTGCAGTTGGTACAAGGAAATTATATTTTTTCTATAGAAATTGCAGCCTCTCGATGGTATGGAAAAGAACAAGGTGAGAGCCTTAAAGATCAAATCAATTAAATACTGTCGTATTGATCAATTCTTGTACTAGAAATATCCATTAGGAGTGTTTTTGAGATGCTTAGACCCACAAGAAGCCCAAACGATTATGTTTGATTTTCATGACAGTTTATGTGGGGGGAATAATTTTTGGAGGACCACGACATATAAGATTCTCAGGGCTAGATAATTGTGGCCTAGTCTATTCATCGATGTTTGTGCTAAGATCAAAGTCTATGTCAAGTGTAAAAAATTATCTAGAAAGCAACAACTCAATTCTTTGCCATTGAAGCCTATGGTAGCTTCAAGACCCTTTCAGCAGTGGGGCCTAGATTTTATTAGGGAAATAAATTCCGCTTCCATTGGTAAACATAGTTGGATATTGACTTCCATGGATTACTTTACCAAGTGGATAGAAGTTATCCCTACAAGGAATGCTTCCCACAAAGTGACCATTGGATTTCTTGAGGATATTATGGAAAGGTTTGGTTGTCCGAACATAATTGTTACTGATAATGTTGCATCTTTCAAGGCTGAACCATTGATCTAGCTCTGTGAGCAGTTTGGAATCACATTGATTCACTTAACTCACTAATATCCCCAAGGGAATGAACTAGCAGAGTCCTCTAACAAAATCCTTATAAAGATCATCAAAAAATTGTTAGAGGACAACAAGAAAGCATGGGATTCAAAGCTCAAATTTTCTTTGTGGGTTGGCAGAGTGACAACAAAAATATCCCTTGGTCTTTATCCTTTCCAACTTGTGTATGGAGTTGAGTCCATCCTTCCTTCTCAACTTTCCTTGGCTGTTGAAAAAAATTTCCAAGAATATCAAGGAGAGTCGGATGATATGATCAGAAGAATACATCAACTAGTAGAAGTGCAGCAAACTCGGGAGAAGCTTCTGGATAAAGCACATGACCATCAACAGAAGATCAAGCAGGCTTTCGACAAAAAGGTAAATAAAGAGACTTTTCAACTAGGAGACTTGGTGCTCAAGTGGGATGCACCAAAGCAGGACAAAGGCAAGAACGATAAATTTTAAGCCTTATGGATTGGCCCCTTCAAAATTCCTGAGGTATTCTCGAATAACACTTACAAGTTGCAGAATTTGGAGGATGAAGAAGTTTTTGGTGGCCCTGTCAATGAGCATTTTCTGAAAAAAGTATTTTTTCTTGATCCATGTGTGGCTTCCCATGCCATTGTAAATATCATATTTCTTTTATTTTTTTCTTTAATAACTGACCCCATAGCCCTTGGATAAGGCACTGAAACTACTTGTTCTTGGCAGCTTGCAGGGAGCATGCCATCCCTTGTGGAGCCAATGTTATCACACTATGTTGCCTTGGGTCTTTAGCCCTTGGTTTTAATTTTTCTAAGCCTTTAGATTTTTTGAATTTGGTTTGTTTCTTAAATGTGTGTTTTACTTAGGTGACTTTGATAAATAAAGGCTTAAAGTCATGACTCAAATTTTGATCCTCACATAAACTTTTGGCCTAGGTTCATTTTTATGACTTATGTGTTGATCCCCTTCATGATTTGACACTAAGTTCGACTCACTCCACGACCAGCTCGACTTGACATGTCACCCTCTTCACTCATGCCTCTATAGCCTTTCCATGTTGTGCCTTTGTCTTATGCTTACTGATCAAATCATTATTTGAAAAGGAGCACTGCCAACTCACCTGGAGTTTACGTAGCGCACTCCATGTCCTTCATCTTTCACCATGATTTGTGATTATTGCGCTAATGTTATCTCTTCCTTGTTTTCAGCACCATGGTTAGTTAAAATATGCCTTCAAGGATTCATCTTTATGAGCTCTGCTAACAATTTTCAAATTTTGAAAGCTCAATTTTTTGCGTTGCACAAACTACCAGTTCAGACCAGTTGGCAGTGGCGCTACTAGATCATATGATGAGGTGGATTCAGAGAACAATTTTCTCATGATGCTTTCCTAAGATTTCACTGAAACTCTGAGTTGTCATCGTTCTCCAGGTATTCCATGATTTCCCCCCTCTACATATCAATTTCAAGGAGAAATTATCGCTCGGAGTTTTGGTATCTATCGTGTCTGCATAGCTGGAGGAGATATTTTCCCCATGCCTTCCTATTAGTTTCCCTTCCACTCAAACTTGAAGTTACCATCACCTAGTTATTAGTCTTAAGACATCTACTCGCCATTGCTCCTGATCTCTTAGTGTCCAAGCAAGTTTCATCTCCTGTATGTGTAGTGTGCTACGCAGAAACGCTACTGAAATGACGTTTCTTTTTCCCATGCCTCCTCTATCTTTTGAATTGGACTATTTTCGACCCATTTTTCAAAGACAATTACAGTGTATCCCTTCACCATATGATTTTTCCTCAGTTTTAATATCAGTACACAGTCTACTGAGATAAATTCACAGCTAGTGTTTCCTAAGCTAGCAATCAGTCTGAGTTAGGGAGAATTCTTGGAAAGGGGCAACCACTCTTCACTATCAGATTCTTTTGAAGTCTGAATCTTTGTTTTCCTGGTCATCACCACTCATAGCCCTTAAGCTTTCATCCTAAACTATGGATACTCCTTAGAAGAAGAGGTCGCACAAGGGAGGTAATGTGGTTATAACTGAGCCTACAGACATGCATTTATTCGAGGTAAATCCCATGGCTAGAGAAGTTTTTCAAAGGGTGGGTTGCCTCAATTTCTACCAAAATATGCAAAGGGGTCATCTTGAGGTGGCCAGGCAATTTTCCTTACATTTTGATGGCTTGAAGACCAAGGTAGGGGACCTAGAAATTGAGGTGTCTAAGACCTCTATTTCAGTAGCTACAGGGATCCCTATCACTAAGGAGAATTGGTTTAAATCCATGGCCTTGGATGCAGCCTTTGCCAAAGACTTCCTTAAGCCTGAATATAAAACTGACAATCTGTCCAAAGGGGTACCAAGAAATCATCTGTCTGGAGAATTTGATAAAATATCGAGGATCATATAAAGGTACTTCACATGTTAAGGGAGGTTCAATACACTATACCAGTACCATATAAGGCTTCTGCTGCATTTTACTGGAAAATTTGAAATGAAGATTACCTTCTATTTGCTAAGGAGCATAGGCAATATGTCATACATGGTTCAATCCAAATCAAAGGCTATGGATACTAGCATTTTTTATTTTGGTTTGATTAGAATATTGGTTTCTAAAGAGTTGAGAAAGAGGAACATCTCATGGGAACACTTCATTATTGTTGCTCACATGAAATTGGACATAGCAGCTACTCCTCAGTCACAGATAGCAAACCCTTTTCCATCCACCAGTGCTTCTCCAACAGGTGCTAGCAAGAAAATAAAGAGTAAATATCATGTTCAAGATCAAGAAGCCATTAAGGAGGTTGCAAGAACTTAGGAGGAGGCTTACCATTCTCCACAGAGAGACCTTTCAGCCCCTCCTGCACTAGAACTGGAAGAAGTCCCTTCCACTAATAAAACCACATCCAAGAAAGAAAGGAAACTACACTTCTCTTCATCCCCTTCATCAACTAGCACTAAGAGCAGAAAGCCTTTCACAAGGTCATCAACTTCAAAGAGATTTTTGAAGAACGAGTCCTGCCAAAGGTTTCTTTTCCAAATAAGAAGAAGGATAAGGGTGAATTCATTGAGAAGTCTGTGGATTCCATTCTGAAGAAGAAGAAAGACAAGGGAAAAGGCATTGATAAGCATGTTGAGATAGAAGAAGTAATCCCTGTGCAGCAGGAAGATGAATCCATAAAAAATCTTGTTGAGACTGTCCACATCGCTAATACACCTAGCAACCAGACCTTCAAAAGATTGATTAAACAACTCAGGGAAGCTAGAAAGAAGTTTGCTTGTCTAAAATCTGAAGCCCTATCTGAAAGAATTAAGATGAAAGAACTCATGGATGGATACAGCCACACTCTTGACTTAGCAATATTCACAGCAAGAAGATCCCAACCTCTTCATAGGCAACTCAAGAACCTCTATAGGCAAAACAAAGACTTTCATTCTCATAATAGAAAGCTCAAAGTAGAGTTGCAACAATTCCAAGATTAGATGGCTCAAAGAAACTTGAATGTGTTGGTTGAAGCTGCTATTGAAAAGTAGAAGCCAATAGCCAATGAAAGCATAGATCCAGTGAAGAAGCTTGTTACTACTAATGGGAAGCATGTTGTTGTGCCAAAGGGAAGTCCTCCTTCTACAAGAAGGAGTGTCAGGTTGATGAAGTGGTTGGTGAAAAGTGAGCTCCATTTTTGGGAATGGCCCCTTTTTGCAAGGATAAGTAATTAAGAGAATACTACTTTTTCCACCTATACATGCTTCTAATGCATACTGCTCAGATTTTTTGGTGTTTTGAAAAGGGTTAATCTCTTCAACAGTAGTAGTGCTATGGCACTACAAAATTTTCTAGTTTTCGTGTTCTATCACTCTGCTACCTATAACGATACCTAATCACCTAATATTGATGTAGTTATGGCACTTCTAACTTCCCAGGGGTGCTACCCAATCTATCAGCATTGAAATGTGGTGTTGCAAATTCAGTCGAGGCTCTACCCAATTGTACGCAGACACACAGGAAGGCACTGCTGAAATTTTGGACAGAGGTCAAATTCAACACAGAAGCACACAGGCGTGGTGCTACTGAAATTTTGGACAAAAGTCAAATTCAGCACAAAAAAACACAGGCACGGTGCTACTGAAATTTTGGACAGAGGTCAAATTCAACATAGAAGCACACAGGTGTAGCGCTACTGAAATTTTGGACATAAGCCAAATTTTGACAGAGGCACACAGGCATGGTGCTACCCATTCGACATGCCTAGTTTGGAGGTTGCGTTATGGAATTACATGAATTTGGTGAAGGCATTGTTAGAATATAGAAGATGGTGTGCTCATTTTACCATTGACGATACCTTCGTCACCCAACCATAGGCCGAATCCTCCCTCCAAGCACCTTAACCTTGACTGAGAATTCCTCTGAAAGAAAACCATAGGCTAGATAGCCAAACAAATAGTAGCGCATCAATCCCCAAGGATAGCGCATCACAAAAGACTGATCATATGTTCCAAACCCTAGCCAAGAGATATTCAAGCCAAAACTGAGATCTTGCTGCTACTACAGCTGCACCAGCTCTTCCTCCAAACCTGCGCACAAGACTGCAACTGCAGTGCGCACCAAACTGCAAAACTGCAATTCTAAGATGTGACAAATGAGAACTGGCACTCTGTATTTATAGTGTTTCTGCTAGTTTTGTTGGGGCTGACTTCTCCTTCTAGATAAGTGTATGTTCAGTATATTATTATAATTTTTGGCCGACTTCTTCTCTTGGAGGCTAATAGCCTAATATAAATTATCTTCTTGAGCCAACAAGGCTTCTAGGGTTATTAGCCAACTCATTAGGGTTTCTCTTGCTTCCCGGAGTCTTCTATTGTCATCAGGTTCACACGTGGGGGTAAATACCTCCCGCAGCTACCATAATATTAACACTCCCTCCTAGCTAGAGAGGTATTCACAGGTAATGGACTTGAGCACAAAACATATCATTTACCCGATAGCATCAATATAGTCATCTAGACTATTTCATGATTAGATCATGAGCATCACCATCACCATCAGTTGCATCATCTCTCAAAACCATACTTCATCTGAGTAGTTAGATATGATGTTGGATAAGTCACTCTCACCATAGAGTGATACAAGAGGAGTAAAAGCTCTGAACTGTTTTCCGTCTGGAAAATCTTTGTTCATCATTCATCTTAATGATCATTATCTCCAATAAACTGTTGATAGTCTTCAAGTCAATTAGAACAAGGATAGAACACACCTGTGTCTATTCATAGTAGTACATAACTACAATCCAGTGGTTCACTACCACATCAAGTAATACATAAGTGCTTGATCAACAACGTATGGTTGTGAACGGTGAAACATATTCACCACAGTAGTCCTCATCTACTGTCATATAGTCTTCATAACAAACATCTGAGAGCATCCTACATAGAAACAATGTTATGATAAAAACTTAATCAACTGGGCCAATCTTTCACTCACGTCTGTGAGATCTGAAAGAGTGTCTGCCCTCAGTATAGAATATCAACAATGGGCTATCTGCCCCATTCTTCTCAACCAAGGAAGAAGGATTATTTCTGATTTCTGAGCCCAGACCATTTCTCACCCTGGGCCATTCCTCCGACACTAAACAAAGTGTAACCTGGAGAGAATGAGTCTGCCCTCAAGAAATATTTGGACCATTCCTTACCCTGGGCCATTCCTCCAACACTTAACAAAGTGTAACTTGGAGAGAATGAGTCTTCCCTAAGGAATGACTGTCCTGGACTATTCCCCACCCTTGTCCATTCTTCCGACACTAAACAAAGTGTAACCTGGAGAGAATGAGTCTGCCCTCGAGGAATAATTGTCCCTGATTGTTGAGCCTGGACTATTCCCCACCCTAGGCCATTCTTCCAACACTAAACAAAGTGTAACCTAGAGAGAATGAGTATTCCCTCGAGGAATAACTATCCGGACCATTCCCCACCCTGGGCCATTCCTCTGACACTAAACAAAGTGTAACCTGGAGAGAATGTGTCTACCCTCGAGGAATGTATGTCCTGCATCAACCTCCAAAATGGACGATTCTTTGAAACTGCTCACCACTGTGAACTTCGAAAGAATGATTGCCCGACGAGGCAGACCATTCTACTTGACCACTACTCAGAGTGACTGCCAAGAAGAATGACTATCCTAGACCACTCCCCATAATGGGAAGTCGTTGTCTATGATACATCAGTAATCAGTCTGCCTCCCATGTTAGCTACAATGGGAAGTCATTGTCCGTCAAAAATCTCAATCCACTTTCCGAATAGGAAAGCATCTGTCCAATCTGGACTATTTTTCAATTTACAAAGATAGATAATATTTTCAATGCTCCCTCCTAACTAGAGAGTTATTTCAATCACAAAAATAAATGTTTGTGTACCTTCTTCTAGTTTGGAGAGTCTTCCCTTCCAGCTAAGAGATTCATTTCCATGAGCTCTAGCTTGAGTATGCAAGTTCTTTCATCTTGAATAGAGGCTTTAGCAAAATGTATGCTTATCTACTTATCTGTGGAGATATGTATTGGAGAAATCATTTTCTCCTTTCTAGACTTCATCATGGATAATGTAATGCTTGTACTTTAGTTTGGAACACTGTGAAGGCTTCATGTAAATCTGAACAATATAGTATATCATAATTGGAGAACTGGAACAGATCCATGTGGTACTTCTTCTATCATCATGAGATCTGATCTTCTGAGTAGTCATCTTGATGTTATAGGAAATCTTCACCACGCTTCTATTGTGCACTGGAGGTTCTCCACCATGTTGTCTTCTACATACAGGAGTCTCTTTTTGGTATGGCTCAAGGTCTTGAGATTGCTCTTTATACTTTCTTTATTTGATTTCTCTGGAGAACATTCTTTACATTCATCTGATGTAGAATTATGACTCATGGATGTTGCAGATAATATAATGACTTATATAGAGATAGGTCTAGTGTAATGGAACAAGCAATCATCATAGTCTTCTCCCTCCATTTGAGAGAACCTCTGGTTCCGGATCTCGCAATGCTTTCATTCATAAGTCTTCCGTACACCGTTCTTCATCACGACTTTCAGTTCATATCAGGCTGGTAATATTGTGATTCTTGATACAATGACTGGTTGTTCTGGTTCTCCTTTCTTTCTTGGAATCCTTATGTTTTCCTTTTACTTTTGGGTCCGTGGAATTTCTTATAGATTCCATGCCCTAGAGATTCCACTTCTTACCTTCATCATAGGATCACGGATCTGGATGGACAACTAGGAATACTTTAAGGCTTTTCTTTGAAGAGGTATTCGTCTGTAGTTGAGCTGAACATGTACTGTCTGTCATGACTTCTACCATGGATATATACATTTCATCATCTTCAATGGATTATAGGATTAGCTCCCTCCTAATCCTTGCTTCATGTAAGAGTGCATATAATTTGCTCCCTTCGTATGACTGAGTCCATGCTTCTGTCTCTGTCCTTATTGTCTTCTACAATATATAATAGAGTCCACACTTTCATCTGCAACCTTATTGTCTTCTGTAATATATAATTGGCTCCCTTGTCTTAACAGAGTCCATGCTTCCATCTTAGTTGTCATCATAAGTCTTTCTCCAATTTCTCTTGTTGTCTGACTTCTAAGTCTCTTCAAGGTTGATTCTGATTTCAATTTATCTTGTAATAGCTTTCACATGATGTATTTCATTCTTTCATGTGTAATATCTAGTGATATTCATTCTTATCTTATTGTTCTTCCATAGGTATAGTTCTTCTTGGAACACATTATCTTCCAAGAGATAGATATACAACATATGTACAAAGATGATGCAAGCAAGATATGTACAAGAAAATAAGAAGAGTGTTGTTTACCTTTTAGTAGAAGAAGTCTCTTCCATCCTGCTTAGTCTTCTTTGTAGGTTCCTTTTCTTCGGAAACTAATGCTTCATGCTTCTCTTTCCTTTTCTTTAGTTCAGGACACTGGTTCCTATAGTGACCGTACTTTTGACAATTGAAGCACTGTATTTCTGAAATGTCTTTTCTTGGTTTTGGCTTCCTTCTTGAATCGAACTTTCTTTTGTCTCTGAAGTTCTTGAATCTTGTTGTGAAGGCTTGATCATCGTATTTATTTTGGGGTTTCTCTTTTGCATTGATCCTTGATTCTTCTTGAGCATAGCAAGTCCAAAGTTCTTCAAATGCCGAGTACTCCTTCCTTGTGTTCATGCTTGCGGCAAATGCATCCCATGTCTTGGGAAGACCATTGAGTGCTATGTTCACCAATTCCTTTTCTGAAGTGATCTCTTCAATAGCTTGTAGTTGATCTCTTAGCTGGGAGATCCTTA
>ML776792.1:418415-436855 GCA_009831015.1 Picea engelmannii
TGAGAAGAGATTTGTTAGGGCATCGTACATATTCTTCGATGAGTCAAGATGGGAGATGTAGGGTATCAAGTGGTATTTTATGGAATCCACTATGATACTCATGGCATTGATGTCAACATCTTTGAACTTCTCCATAGCTACAATGTTCTGCGGTTCCTTCTCTTCTCCTTCTTTAAACTTTGGCTTCACGATCTTTCCTTTCACAATATCCAGCACTTTATTCTTAGCAAGGATGAGGTCAATCCTTGTCTTCCATGCTCTGAAGTTATATGCTCCATCTAGCTTGTTCTCAGACTTCATAGAGTTCATCATGGCTTTCTTGACTTGGTCAAACCCTAGATTTGACCAAAAATCCAACTTCACGTCTTGGTCTTATGAGAGTACCAGGAGATGCACTGGGCTAGGGCACACTGATCTATCCAAATATTAGGTCAATCTCATCACTTAAGGTGCCTCGACAAGAAGCTTAGGATTTCTGCAACTGCTTCTGTTAGTAACCCTAGCTGCAATGCTTCTGGAAACTGCTCCTGCTAGTAACCCTAGCGGCAGTACCTCAACGAGCTCAATATCTAGCGGCTATGTTTCCTTCCAGTGTTTTAGGCTGACTGAAGGGGTGTGGGCCCATAACCTGTTAGAATATATAAGATGGTGTGCTCATTTTACCATTGACGATACCTTCGTCACCCAACCATAGGCCGTAGCCTCCCTCCGAGCACCTTAACCTTGACTGAGAATTCCTCCGAAAGCAAACCATAGGCTAGATAACCAAACAAAGAGTAGCGCATCAATCCCCAAGGACAGAGCATCACAAAAGACTGATCAAATGTTCCAAACCCTAGCCAAGAGATATTCAAGCCAAAACTGAGATCTTGTTGCTGCTGCAATTGCACCAGCTCTTCCTCCAAACCTGCGCACAAGACTGCAACTGCAGTGCGCACCAAACTGCAGAACTGCAATTTTGAGATGTGACAAATAAGAACTGGCGCCCTATATTTATAGTGGTTCTACCAGTTTTGCTGGGGCTGACTTCTCCTTCTGGATAAGTGTCTGTTCGGTATATTATTATAATTTCTGGATGAATTCTTCTCTTGGAGGCTAATAGCCTAATATAAATTATCTTCTTGAGCCGACAAGGCTTCTAGGGTTATTAGCCAACTCATTAGGGTTTCTCTTACTTCTCGGAGTCTTCTATTCTCGTCAAGTTCACACGTGGGGGTAAATACCTCCTGCAACTACCATAATATTAACATACAAAGGCTCACTACCCAGAGCGCTACCAAATGACGCTGCCAACAAGTACCAGGAATCAAGGGGGCTCGAATTATCATCTTTGTGAATGACTGATGATATGGAGAAAGGCAAAGATAACAACGAGTAGCATGATGAAAGTTAAAAGCCTCTGAAGGACACTTGACATGCAGGGAGATGTGCATCAAAGAAGATCATTTCAATTCAAAGTTGGTTGGATCAGTGGCCAACATTTTCCCTTTTTATAGCACAGTTGTTAGTTTAAGATTTTAGAGGAAATAACTACTTGGAGATTTTCATGGGAGGAAGGCCAACTCGCACCTCCATTTGTTGCCTTTCCTTTGGTTTATCAAGACCATGTTGGATAAACACAGTGATCGAAACCATAACAAATAGAGAGACATCCCTCAACTGTAATAATTCACTCGTTTTATTTCTTCTTTGTTCGAACAAATTCATCGTAGAAAGACTTGACAGAGACTTGACCAAGAGGATGGATTTATAACGAAAGAGAATGCATCTTTAAAATTTCATAGTTATTAAACCGATCACCCAATACTTGACAAACCCGAGAATGTGCTTGAGGAGAGAATAGATAGTCAGATTTTGAGTCGGGCTCTTAAATCAAATGCAAAGAGGCAACGAAAGCCTGTTTATCTTTTTAAACAAAATCACAGAGAGTTGATGGTCTTCCAAGACTTATATCCACTTTACCATTGATTAAAAACCACAGGCCAAAATACATTTTTGAAACGACACAATAGTGGACTATATAGTCCTTACTTATTACTCCAGACCTTGACGAAACCATAAGTTAATGCCCGAGGAGATCAGAGACAGTCAGGTTAAAATAACTTAGTGCACACAGGTGCCTCTAATACTTTCAGATAAGAGACGATGGTTAACTTAACAGTGGCGAGTATTCAAAAAACACAGAGATATAACGTCTCTTTTCGACACCTGAAAAGTCGAACAACTTTCGACAACAATTGACAGCAAGGCCACATACAATCATTATTACAGCAAGAATGATAGGGGTGGTGTGTGGAAACCCTTCGCATCTGATATCCATTAAATACACAAGCCTGAATTAATATCCGGGTGACCAAAACAGGACTTTGGCAAGCTTTCAGGGAAAAGACAATCATGAACGAGCTATTAACAACCATTCAGGGCTAGATAAAAGAAGCACACCAACATTCTACAGTCACTCTGTAACTAGATAAATACTACGATAATGACCGAGAGTTGACAACCACTGAAATACAACTGGTGGTAAAACCCTTCAACCATAAAACACAGAGATTCGTTGCACCACTGTCTCCATTACTCCATAGAGAAAAATCAATAAAAACCGAGTTGAGACATAAATAATCAATGTGCAACCTTTATATTCAATAATGCCTATTTCTCTTATTACAACTACCAACATTTTACAATCATCACAGAGAGCCATAACACCATATTTACATACAGTTGAAATTCTCAAGAACACATAGAATCCAAGCATCACTGAGACACCATTTGGTTCATAAAACAGAGAATCCATCATGGATGGAGAGAAAAGAACCATACCTATGATAAAAATGCTAAAATGGCAAGTTGGTAGAGTTTTCCTTTCCAAAAAAACTGAAAACGTGGAGCTTCACAACCAACAAGGAAATAATGAAACAATGCAACAATGTTAGGGTGACGGGCGATAGGGAAGGTTTGGAGTGACGTGCAGTGAATGCACATCGCTTCTATACCTAGCCCCATTCAATTCCAAGTACGAGACATCCCAATAATCATAACATCCACCAATAAATCAAACCACATAACCAATGCATAATCAATGCCAATCCATCGTAAGATCTAAGACCATATCTATTGCATAGTGCACCACCCAAGATATTTCATACGTTAACCTTTGTCATAACTCCGCACAATAAATCAAACCATATCCACATTTCTATATGCACCTCCATTCAACTTTAATGACATTTTCATAGTCCATTAACCAAACTATAGTATAATAGTTAGGACTAACACTTGTATCCATTAATTCTTTCATTTGAAATTTGCATGTAGTCTTTTTACATAGTTCCTTTCCTTTTGCTATAACTTTAGAATCTCTTCATAGTTTTTTTTCTTTGTTTTGATCACACTACCATTAAGTAACCCTTGCATATATGTGGATAAGTAATAAACATATGAATTAGTAACAAAGTTATAACCTAGCACCTGTGAACAGCCTGATCTTCATAACCATGGAAATTGTTTTTTGTCGCAAGTGATTACCAACAACATTCAACAATAATGCATTAACCACTCATTATCATGCCAAATGAAACCAAGACTACATCATAAAAAAATGTAGGACTGTGTAGGCAACATCATAACATCAACAAAATATATGTGATATGTCTATCCTTGTGCCTCTAGTATACAAGGGAGTCCCACCTACTAGTATTATATTATTATCATATTAAATAACAGTGCTTTAGCAATCCTTTGGGAACGGAATTCATTGTTGTGATTTTAATCGTCAACGAACTGATGACTCCATAGGGAAATCTGTTTCCAACAGATTAAGAACTTAAAATATCTAGTTTTTCAAACCATGTAACATTAGATCAAGAATATATAAATTAGAATGATTATGCAATAGGGGGAAGTGAGTGGATTTAAGGGAATAATGATTGGGAATTTGGGAATAACTCATGGAAAATGTTAAGTATGAGGGGGTTTATCCATATAAGCATAATCATTCAACTAAAAAAATGTTCTTGACTTCCAGAAGAAAATTTTTCTGAATTTGCTCTTTTGAATCTTGAAATGGATGAAAGAAAAGGAAAGCAGAGGGGGGATAAAACCAACTATCTTATAAAACAACAGTTGAAGCAGATAACAATTTCAATGATGTTTTCAAGAGGAAAATCATGACAGTTGTGTAACTCGATTGTTATTGATTAACGATACTTTGCATAATTGTCGTTGTGGGAAACTTGATCCAACATTTTATTTTGACAAGAAAAGAAGTCAAAAAAAAAAAAGCAAGAAATTCCCTAGCAAAAATAAAACAACAGAATCAAAATAAGAAGAAATGAAAGGACAAAAATGTAAAAACAAAAATGAAAAGCTACTATAATACAAAAAACATTCCATACAATGTTAAACTTTTCAAGTTGGTTCCATGTAATGTTTTAAGTGGGAACTGTTAGTGTTGTAGGAAAACAATTTCTCTTGTAAGTCCTTTAGAATGTAAGAATTTGCTCCCAGGACAAAAGCAATCTTAAAAGGATCCAACCACAATTTTTGAAACTTTGAATGCCTTCCTCTATCAACATGAGTTGAATCCCACAACAATACCTTCTCATTAACTTTAAATTTGACAGCCTTAACACTTTTGTTGAAATATTTGTTAGCAGTCTGTTGTCTTCTCTTTATATTATCCAAGGCAAACGTCCTTTGCTCCTCTAAAGCCAAAAGTGCATTCATTCTTTGAGAAACATCAAAATAATTCAATTCTTTGACATGTAGAAATAACCTTAAGGAGGAAAGTTCCATCTCAGTAGGGAGAATGGATTCTTGACCATAAACAAGATGGAAAGGAGTGCAACTAGTGATCTCCTTGGTGGTAGTGTGATCTTCCCAAAGGGCGTAAGTGAGGAGAGTGTGTCATTGACAAGGCTTATCTTCAATGAGCCTCTTGATAATTCTTACCAGATTCTTATTGGTAGACTCGACCTGCTCATTACCTTAGGTATAATAAGCTGATGAGATAAAATGTTTAACCCCCAATTTAGCTAAAATTTGGGTCAACTTAGCAGAAATAAAAGAAGGACCATTGCCTGTAATGATCTCCAAAGGACGACCAAATCTGGAAAAAATATTATTACTAAGAAAAGAAATCACCTGCTCATCCTATGAATGTTTAAGCAAGACAACTTCAATCCATTTCATAAATAGTATATGGTTATCAAGATAAAGACTTGTCCTGCTGAAGATGGAGGATTAATATGACTAATAAAGTCAAACCCCATTTTGAAAAAGGAAAGCCCAGGAGGACAAGTTGTAAAGGCATTCTTTCCCAAAAAATTCCTGGCACTTTTCGCAAGATCTTGAAAAAACATAAGAATCACGAAAGATTGAACTCCAATAGTACCCTTTCTTGGTAATCTTGAAAGTAGTTGTTTTAGCAGAAAAGTGACCTCCTATATGGATAACAGAATTTGAAGAACCATGAGTCTCTTGCAACAATTTATGTGCTTCCTCTTTGTTCACACAGCGAAGCAACATACCATCGACATATATTCTAAACAAGAAGTCTCCTATAATGACATATCTAGTAGCTTCGAGACAAAGCCTTCTTCTTTGATGGGTATCTAAGTTATCAAAACACCTTTGATTTTGCAAGTAATGAACCAGATCTTTATAACAAGGATGTTCAGACACATGAATGATTTGATTGTCAATATAGAACAGTGTTGATAGAGAGCTATCCTTCTCATCAATTTCTTCACTCATTTCAGCATGTTGAGCCAAGTGAAGGGCTAAGTCACGTCCCTTGGTAGTTTTAGAATTCATGATGGTTAGATCATGCTCTTGAATCTTGGCAAGCCAATGTGTAAGCTTTCCTGAAACATAATTTTGTGAGAGTAAAAACTTGACAAAAGGTAAAGGGACTTTTACCAGCGTATGCTTACCTAAGATGAAGTGGCAAAAATTTTCAACAACTTTAACAAGAGCGAAAGCATGATTTTCAATAAAAGAATATTTAAACTCGTGATCAGACAAGATTTGACTCATGTAAGCCACTAGTTTTTCATTATATTGGTCATCATATTGAAGCAGGATGGAAGAAACTACTTCCTTTGTGGAATTAGTATATATTATAAATTCTTTCTCAAAATCCAGCTTTGCCAAAACCGGTGTGGAACTGATTTCTTTCTTAATCCCTACAAAATCATTTTCGACATCATTTGTCCAAGAAAATGAACCATATTTCTTAAGGAGATTGTGAATTGGCTCAACCATTACAACAAAATCAGGAACAAACCTACGAACGAAGTTAATAACACCCATAAAACCTTGAACCTCCTTATTGGAAGTAAGAGCATGCAGATTTAGGATAGTAGCAATCCTTTCAGGATCAATGCTTATTCCTGAATTAGAGACAATGTGTCCAAGGAGCTTTCCCTTGGTAACGCCGAAAATAGACTTAGAAGGATTTAGAGAAATGCCAAATTTCCTGCATCGCATGAGAATCTTTCTAAGATGACCGAAATGATCTGATCAGTTTTTAGAATACACAGTTAAGTCATCAAGATAAATCTGGATAATTTTATCGATCAAATCGTCAAAATATATTTGCATAGCTCTTTGAAAAGTATCACCTGCATTAGATAATCCAAAAGGCATATGTTCATAAGAAAAAGTGCCCCAACGAGTAATAAAAGTGGTTTTAAATCTATATTCCCTTTTTACCTTGATTTGATTAAAACCGGAAAAATCGTCAAGTAAGGACATCATTTGTGACCCTGCAACTTGCTACAAAATCATTTCCATATTAGGAAGGGAAAAATGGTCTTTAAAGATGGCCCTATTCAATGCGTGAAAATAAACGCATAATATGATCTAACTTGTTGACTTCCGAAAGAGAACCAAATTGGAAACCCACTCAAAATACTTAACAAGGAAAATTATCCCAGCGTTCAAGAGTTTTTCCAACTCCTTTGAATAGTTGCTTCCAGTGCAGGGTTAATGGGTCTCTGTTTTTTCCTAACTGGTTTTATGCCTTCCTTGATAGTATTGGCATGTTGTATAATAGTAGGGTCAAAACCACAAAGATCCTCATAAGACCAAGCAAAAACATCTTGAAATTCACCAAGCAACTTAGTGAACTTCAATTTTTCTTCTTCAGAACATTGGGAACCTATTTTAATGTTCTTTGGAGACCCGGGTATTCCAATGTTCAAGGAAATGGTTTCACCCACTTTCATTTTCGACTCCTCTTATTTATGTTTTTCTTTGTTTCCTACATAACTCTATGAAAATGAACTTTCTAGAGGAGTCAAGCCTTTAGGAATTTTGTTATCTTCTATTGATATAGTTTACTTAGGTTTATAAGGTTCATTTTGGATGAAAGCACATATGCTCTCATCACTAGGGAAGACCTACCATGACTCTATATTGTCAGGAATGTGCATACGATACAGAGATTGAAAAGTGCAATCATGTCTTTGTGGCAGAAGTTGCCGAGTAGAAGAGGCTACAAAAACAACTAACCTGTCAGCCATTGAGTTCAATTCCCTTTTAACATGAGTGATGTTGAAAGATAGTAAGTTCGAGATAAGTGCCCAAACAGTTTGGGTGTAATGTTTTATTAACTTGTTGCTAGGAGAGTATATCTTACGTACAAGGTTTACAACAAGTTCGAAATCCCCAAAAACTGTAAGGTGAACACAACCTAGATTATAGGAATTTTCAAAGCCTAGAAATAATGCTTCAAATTTAGTGACATTGTTTGTGCAAGCAAACTCTAACCTATAGGAAAAGTTATGAATTTTACCCACATGAGAGTACAAGATAATACCAGCTATGTTTCCTTCATTGGAGAATGAACCATCAAAGTGAATATAACACATCCCATCCTCTATGTCGATCTGTTCCCAGGGAGTGTTTTCCTCATCTACGAAGATGGAATACACTCCTAGCTCCTCCTCAATATAATCCACATTAGGTTGTGGGACACTTTCTATGTAAGGTGAAATTCTCCCCTCCCTTAGAACTATGATGTTTTTACTATTCCGAGGAACGAATAAGTGTGTCCCATCGAGTGAGAGGTATCCACTCGTCAAAGCTTGCCAATATCTTCCTAAGATGATTGAGTAATTACTTATTGGCATATCAATTACCTGAATATTAATGGTTGCCCTTATTTCAAGATGCATGCACAAAACCAAGGCCACGTCCTTGATTTCACCTATGGTCGTTTGTTGTAAACTATTATAAGAGAGCATGATTCTGACATTTTCATTTGTACAAGACAAGCCTATTTCTTCCATAATAATTTTCGACATTACACTTGGGCCCGAACCGCTGTCAATGAGACAACAATGAGCAATCTTGTCCATAATCTTTACATAAATATAAAACGGGGGATTTTTTACAAGATGCCTAAAGTTATGTACACCTACTTTATTTACAGATGAATCCTCTTCATCTACATTTTAAGAGAGGTTGGCTACAATGGAATATTTTCCTTCCATGAAATTTTTCAGATGCTTCTGTTGCTTAGGGACGACAACCATGTCCAGAAGGGTAACATTTGCTTTAATGTTGGCCAACTGATTTATAATGTTGTATTTGGAAGAGGGAAGAGGGGAGGTAGTTCCTTGACTATCATGAGCCTTAGAAACCTAAACAGTAGCAGCTGGTGAAGATGATCCTGGGCTAGAAGAAGTGTGAGGAGAATCATATTTTCCTTTTGGAGCATAGGATTTATTCCTAGTATTTATGATCGTGACATCCTCTGGCTCTGCAAAGTCTAGGAAAACAATAGTAGTTTCAAGTCTCTTACCAAAGATTTTATCTCTGATAGTCTTCTTTACTTCACATGTACTTTCCTCATGGTGTTCCTCGCAAAATTTATACCAACTACGAGGCATGATAGCTTTAGGTTGAAATTTATTTTCATTAAGATTCTTTAAAGGTGGTGAGGAAGAAGATGAGGCCCCAAAGGTAAGATATGGGACATTTCATTTCCGCTCATACGCTATCATTTGATTATTCATGTCTTGTACAAGATGTAAGAGGGAGGACATATCTGTCTGTTTAACTGAGTCTCCCTTAGGAAGACATGTTCTTTCAAGATATTCTTCATACTCTAAACAAGTATGCAGAGTGGAACCAAGGTTATCAATGGCCTTTTCTTCAAACCTATGACAATAGGGGGAAGGTAATTCATTATAATAATGCATGAAAGCAGCTTGGTTTTGAGGGCGAATGAGTTCAGGGATTTGGTTGTATAATTTAGTGAAACGTAAGTTGAAAGACTTAATAGTTTCACTATATTTATAAGCGATGTTATTGTACTCCTGTAACTGCTCGGCTGGGATTTTGGATTTCCCATAGGTATATTTGAACCAATAGACTAACTCCTCCCAAGTAGAAATAACCTTAGGAGGAAGGTCAAAGAAATTGACCACAACCTTCCCTTCAAGAGAATTAAAAAATAAATGCATACAAGTGTCGTTATCACTGGCTCCTATGTTATGACATGCATTCGAAAATGCCACCAAGTGTTCATTAGTAGTGATTGTGTTATTCCCAAAAAACTTGGGGAGATGGTCTTTGATGGCTATACAAACTTCCAATCACTGACAAGGATGAAGGCTGAGTTGAAGAAGCACCTCCAGTGCCACCAAAACCACCACTAGATGCCATTTTGTGAACGACGGGTAAGGGAGAGAAAGACGAACTGGTTGAATCAGAAAAAGCTCTCCTTAGAGTACTTTGTTAGGCTGATAAAACAATGTTTCTTCTTCCTATTTCAATAATAGGATTAATATTAGGTGACAAACCTCTTCTTCTCCTAGAGATACGATGGTTCAAGGACATGAAAAGAAGAATCAAACTGTAGGAAAAATAAAGCTAAAGTTGATTCCTAGGATGTCATTGCCTAGCTTCCCAACGCTCTTAGAAATTATGTCTTGTTCAATTGCTTCCCATGAGAGTTCAATCTCAACCCGGGTATTAGCAATCTCTAAGATGATATTAAACAAGTTTAAAGCAATGATGGTTTGATATTTAAGACCGGGCTCAATATTGGGCTTCCTTGCAACATGTACAGTGATGAAGAAATGAAACAATCAAAGAAAATATATCAGAAATAAAAATATGTTCAATGAAAGGCAGGTATAAAATCAACCAGAGAGATATGGAAGATCTCCCCAGTATGGTCACCAAATAAATGTTAAGGACAATATATGAAATTATCTTACTCAAACATTTTCGGATCTTGCTTGGTTAATGCAAGATAGTCGGGAATGTTAACCTATGTTTATAGCCTTCAAAAGTGTTTCCCAATCCGCAAGTATTAATTACAAGGGGTTAGGTTCATTTTTTGAATAAAATATTGTTGCAAAAATATAACATTTTTATACCATTTTTTGAATAGTATAGATGCGAAAAGTAAATGTGGAGACAAGAAAAAATACCAAGTCACATATCAACACAGATGAGACAGAATAACAATCGCTTATTTCATTCCAAGAAATCAAAAGAATCATTCTCTTTACAAAAATCCTTGAGGGAGTTTGGACAAAAGTCAAACTTAAATATCCCCGATAAAAACCATACAAAAGGACTCTGACAGGAAGTAAAAAATAAACTTTAAAATATGGATTAACTTGCCACAGGTTGCTGCCCACTCGACTCTGCACAATATCCTTTATCAGTCATGAAATTTAATTGATAAAGAGACAAGTCTACACAAACTATGAAAGATAGATCAACACCTCTGAAAACAAGTGTCTGAATGATGTAATTCAACTTTGAATCTTGTTGTCTACAATAGGACCATGTTGTCATAAAAGAGAATTAGGCTTTTAATGAATTGAAGAATGAATGAAAACTGAACTATCTCAATAAAACTCAAGAAAAAACCTTAGTATGCTTTCTCCTTCTATTCTCCCTTCTCATTTGACTTTTATACATTCCAAATTAGTTGAAGTAGTTCAACCACTTCATTTATTTAAGTTAACAAAAAATCAACTAACTTTTAGTTTAGGGGAAGAATTAATAATAATAATAATAAAGGTCTTTTAATAAATAATAACTAGTAGGTGGGACCCCTTGTGGCTCCCATAATCATAATAAATCAGACATATAACTAGACAATAAACATGTGGGTCTTTTAATAAGCATAACTAGACAATAAATCAGACACATCCCTCCTTGTGGCTCCCATAATCATTTCCATAATTTGACAATTAAATATCAATGATATTTCAAATCATATCCAAAATATTCAAAAATAGTGTGTTGTCCAAAACCTTCAGCAGTCCACTGTCATCAATAAAACAATAATAAAGTAAAAAAAAAAACCATATTTGCCACTTTGAGAGACAATTTTCCCTTTGTTGTTGCTATCCCCTTTTGACTTCTCTGAATTAAACTTAGGCTGAGTAGAGCCTTGAGGATTGATCTCACTGATGACATGAGAACAGTCATTTCTCAAGTGCATGCAGGATGAAACAGATTTGGTTGAATCAATTAAGGGAGAGGAGGAGGCAGCATCAGTTTTCCTTTATCATGCATATGGTGGGATTTGGTTTTGAGTCTCTTGCTTGCATGGGAGGACTATACAGGTGACTGTGCAGGGGAAATCTGGACATTTGGATTAGCAGGTGGAGGAGGAGCAGATAGAGACAAATTTGGCCAGTCAGGATGTTGGGAGACTGATGGATGAACAATCTCCTGCCATCCATCATTCTCGGGAACTTTAGGTTGCAATGAAACATGAGGGGGAAAAGGGATGCCAGGGACATGCTGGGGTTGGAAGGAAGGCCTCTCTGGTCTAGGTTGGACTCCCCCTTGTCCAATCCAACTGAAAAATCCATCTCGGAAGAGTTGGTTTAACACTTAAGGATATGGATCAAAATGTATTGAGAATCTAGGCCTTCTAGGCCCTCTATTCCAATTCCCTCTGCCACTGTTATTTTGGCCATGACTTCCTCTGCTAAAGAAGATCATTCTGTATGAAATGATTATTAGCAACTAGCTTCTTAAAAAAAACATACACGACAATATCTTAATACGAAACAAATTTTGGCTCATCAATTACTTCAAACCCATGCAATCCAATCCATAAAATTCATCTAATAATTGTCAATGAGTAGGGGGTGAATTAGGGTTTTGGGATATTTGAGGGAATTGTATTGAGCGAAAAGTGAGAAAAATGAAAGCGAGTAGAACACGATTGCTGCTCAAAAATTCATTAAAAAATCGACTGTGCAAAAATAAACAAAACATATCAGTCGTGATCCATCTCTGTGTTATTTTTTAATCACCGTAATACACAACTTTAATTTAATTTTAAAGAATAGGGCATGCAAAATGATTCTGGGATAGTGAGGGGATTTGTATTTTAGCAAAAAAGTGAGAAAATGATAGAGAATTTGATGGATATTGTTCATAAAATAAATTAAATAAATCAACAATGATAACTCTGTTCAAAATTAATCCAAAAAAATCCACTTCCAAGACCAACATTCATTGTTCCTCAATTGTATGCAAATTGCTTGTTGTCTCAATAGCAATTAAATTTTCCCATAAATCCTTAATTTTAAACAGTCTGTGCATTCATAACTTACAAAAAAAAATTCCATTCAACAATATTGTTTATTATAACGATGATCCCTTCTTCTTTTTAAAAAATAATCGAAACATGCACAACAATATGCTCAACATCTATCCCTGATAATCAATAATGCACCACAATAAGCAATCAACAATCATTGTTCACCAATCAACAATCGGGCCCAATTTAATTGTACATAGGTGTATTTTCAAAAACGTGGACAGACTTAAAAGCATGCCCAATCATACACATCACTTTAATCAATCAATCGACAAAATATTGAATTGAAACAATAGTCAATCCAAACATAAAGCCTGAGATTGATATGAACATATATAACTTATTTTTTAAACAATTGGTAGTCTACACGATGATTTCGATATAACTATATCATATATGAAGCGAACATAACTAAACTGACACACATGCACCTTTTTTAACTTTCCAGAATCCTGATCGGCTTAGTAAAATTCACACAAGTGTCTTCTCATGCAATCAAGACCACGCTGGATAAAACATAGTGATCGAAACCATAACAAATAGAGAGACAACCCTCGACTATAAGCAATCGCTCATTTTCTTTCTTATTTGTTTGAGAAAATTCATCACAAAACAACCAGACAAAGACTTGACCAAGAGGATGGATTTATAATGAAAGAGCATGCGTCTTTAAAATTTCACAATTATTAAACTAATCACCCAATACTTGACAAACCCCAGAATGTGCCTGAGGAGATCAGAGACAATCAGAGTTTGAGTCGGGCTCTTAAATAAAATGTAGAGAGACAATAAAAGCTTGTTTATCTTTTTAAACAAAAACACTATATCCAAACATAATGCGGAGAGCTAACGGTCTTCCAAGACTTATATCCACTTTACCATAGATTAAAAACCACAGGCCAAAATACATTTTTTAAACAACACATCAATGGGCCATGCAGTCCTTACATATTACTCCAAGCCCTTGACAGAAACATAATTTAACGCCCGAGGAGAGCAGAGACAATCAGGGTAAAATAACCCAGTGCACACAGGTGCCTCTAATACTTGTAGAGAAGAGACGAGGGTTAACTTAACAGTGGCGGGTATTCAAAAAACACATAGATATAACGTCTCTTTCCAACACCCGAATATATGAACAACTTTCGACAATAATTGATAGTGAGGCTACATACAATCATCATTACAATGGGAATGATAGGGATGGTTTGTGGAAACCCTTCACATCTAATATCCATTAAATAAACAAGCCTGCATTAATATTTGAGCGACCAAAACTAGATTTTTGGCAAGATTTCAGCGAAAAGACAGTCAGGAACGAGCTATTAACAACAGTTTGGGGTTAGATAAAAGAAGTGTTAAAATTTTAGACCCCAGCCCAGTTTCAGTCTCGCTAATTTTTTCGGCCAATGTTAAATGCCCAAACCCAGTTTTATATCAGCATATAAAAACTTAGCAGAAAATAAACTTCAGAACTGAAACATGAGGATTCTGAACATCGTTTTAAGTGTAGAAATAAAATATCAGCAGTATGCAAAACTCAAAAAATTATAGACACAAGAATTTTTGGTCTAACATCGACCCTAGAAAATCCCACAAGGGGAAAACCAGTGAGAGAGGGATTTTTATTATTTATGGGCTTCTGAGAAAATATTTTACATCATATTCATCTTCAGAAATTTACACAAACTTATATGGACTTTCCTGTAGCTTTCTCCTCGATTTCTGAACCAGAAATCCGTACATTGTACAGTTGTCCCAACAATAATTTTTTTACGGATTGTCCTCAAAATTTGTGCCCGAAATTCTGCCAAGACTGTACGGAAAACCAGCAGTAAAAATGCCTTGAAAAACGTGCCAGTGCCTTGAAAAATGCACCCAGAATTTATGACAGTACGGCCCCTTGAATTCTATGCAGGTCTGTATGGACTGTACGGATTTTCTTGCCCATAAAATCGTGCCCAGCACCTTCCTCGATTTTTGTGCTTGAAAAACATTGTACGACAGCCTTGGAATGTGTGCCAATACTCTCAAAAAGTCTTGTTACTATCTCCCTCAAAAACTATGCACATTAATGGTTGTATGGCCTCTTCAAATCCGTATTGTACAACATGTTCTTCCTTGTTGTTTGTTGCCTCAAAAATTGTGCTGCTATTTGCCTTGGGATGCGTGCTCTCCTTCAGCAAATGTTTTCTCTCTTCTCAAGCTCTTTCTCTCTCTTGCTCTCTCAACAAGAATGAATGAACAACCCACAATGGGTGCACCCTCTTTCCCTAATCGACCTCATGAGGGAAGGTGAGGGGTTTTCTAATCTAACGGTTGAGATTAGATTAGATGAGTGGTTGAGATTTGGTGTCTCTTCACTCACCGTCACTTTAGTCATAAAGTCACCTTTTAATTTGCATCTCACAATTTAATTGACTAGGACCCACATTAGGCACTTTCTCCCCCTTAGGCACCTAGGGAAGAGAAACACTTGCCTTGGTACTTTATTTAATTAAAAATTTTAACACTCCCTCATACCGGGGAAAGTGTTACTCACCACTCCAAGCTTGTCCCTGAAAAATACAAACTTGCCTCTACCCAATGCCTTGGTGAGTATGTATGCAACCTACTCCTCTGTAGATATGTATTGTAGCTCCACATCTCCTCTCTGAACATAATCACAAATGAAGTGATACTGAATCTCGATATGCTTAGACCGGTCATGAAAAACTGGATTCTCCGAGAGTTTAATGCAACTCTGATTATCACAGTAAATCACAGTAGGCCTCAACTACACACCGAACAATCCCACCAACATCTTGTGAAGCCAAAGGGCCTCACAACTGGCCTGACTAGCTGCCATATACTCAGCCTCTATCGACCTCAAAGCCACTAACTTATGCTTCCGACTGAACCAAGACACAATTGTTGATCCCAATATGAAGCAACACCATGAAGTGCTTTTCTTGTCACTGACACATCCTGCCCAATCCGAGTCTGTATAGCCAACTAGACGAACTCCATCTCCTCTATAATAGTCCAAATCATAATCTATCGTACCACAAAGATACCTGAGCACATGTTTTTCTACCACCCAGTGCACTCTCCTAGGCTCCACCATGAACTGGCTAACAGTGTTGACAGCAAAACAAATATCTGGCATGGTATTGACCAAATACATCAATGACCCGATCAACTCACGATACAAAGTGGAATCCACCAACTGTGACTTAGAAGCATGAAGATTCTTCCAGTTGGTAATCATGGGAGTGGTCATGGGCCTGCAATCTCCCATCTAAAATCTGCTCAGAATGTCACATACATACTTCCCCTGTCCCAGGAAGATGTGTCTAGGCTCCTGCCAAACCTCCAATCCCAAAAAGTAATGCATCAGTCCAATGTAAGTCATCTCGAACTCTGAAGCAAGGCTCTCCTTGAAGTTGTTGATGAGTCTCTCTGCACCTGTAATGAAAAGATCATCCACATATAGCATAAGAATGAGAGGATCCTCTCCAACCAAAATGAAGTATATGTTGGGATCCGCCTCACTCTTCTCAAAACCCAACTACTGCAAATAGGCATCTATCCTCGAAGACCAAGCTCTGGGAGCTTGTTTCATCCCATACAATGCCTTCTTCAGTCTACACACATGAGACTCTCTTCCATGCACCTCAAAGCCCAGTGGTTGCTCAGTATACACCTCCTCCTCAATAAGACCATTCAGAAATGCGGTCTTCACATCCATCTGGTGGATCTTCCAACCCATCTCTGCTGCAATGGAGATCGATGCCCTGATCGAAGTGTATCAAGCAACCGATGCAAAGGTCTCATCATAGTTGACTCCCTGAACTTGTGAAAACCCCCGAGCCATCAAGCGAGCTTTGTACTTCTCAATGTTTCCATGCGTAGCATGCTTTAGCTTGTAGAGCCATCTGGAAGTCACCACTGACTTCCCCTTAGGTCTAGAAACAACTTCCCAGACATCATTCTTCATGATGGAATTGCACTCTTCCATTATGGAATCTATCCATACCTATCTACTAGAGGCCTCCTCAAAAGTGGAAGGCTCAGACTCCCAAATACTGCTCACCATCGCGATGTAGCTGCAAAACCTCTCAAGAGGTTTACTCTCCCTCATTGCATGTCTGGGTTTCCCCACTGAACCCTATGCCTCCCTCAAAGTGTCCTGAATCCACTTGGGCTTCCTCCTCTCTGAAGTAGTGTCCTGTGGAGGGGAATCTCCCTGATCAACCCCATCTGCTGAAGACAATGATCCTGATGTAGACTTTGAAGTGCCTGATCCTAAAACCTGTGGACCAGTAGCCTGCAAACATGAACTCTGTGGCCCTGTCACCTGTGAACCTGTCGTCACCGAAGTTGGTGGCCCCGAACTCTGTGTCACCGTAGTCTATTGTGGGCTCACCTGAATCTGAGATGAAGACTGCTCACCTCTCTCTTACCCTCTAGACTTCCTAAAGGCTCTGTCCTCCTCAAATCTAACATCCCTCCCCAAGACAGTCTTCCTCAAGGAAGGAAGGTAAATACGGAAATCCTTTGAAGTCTCATTGTACCCAATAAAAATCCCTCTCTTCCATGGGCTCTAGCTTTGTCCTCTTCTCAGAAGGGACATATGAATAAGTGATGCACCCGAAAATTCAAAAGTGCCCCACCTTCGGCTTCTTCCCAGAGAAAGCCTCCTCAATAGTCATGCTCCCCACAGCCCTGTGAGGACTCATGTTCTACAGATAAACTGCAGTGTAGCATGCCTCAGCCCATAGAAATAGTGGCATCCCTTGATCATGTAGCATGGCTCTCTCAGCCCCAACAATGGCCCTATTCTTCCTCTCATCAACCCCATTATGTTGTGGGTTGTAAGGAACAGTCAACTCCCTCCTAATGCCCTCTCCTGCAAAAAAATCCATGAACTCCTTGGAGGTATACTCACCCCCTTTGTCCGATCTTAGGACTATGATTTTCTTCTCTGTCTGGTTCTCCACAAGAGCTTTGAACTCTTGGAACCGACTGAAGACCTATCCTTTGGTCTTCATGAAGAAAATCCAGGACTTCCAAGAGAAGTCATCAATGAATACAACATAGTATAGGGATCCATTCAATGATGTCGAAGACATCGGGCCACATACATATGAATGTATAAGATCAATTATCCCTGTTGCTCTACTATCACTGCTCGGAAACGTAGTCTTGGTGTACTTTCCCGAAGCACACCCCTTGCACAACTCATGGTGATCTAAAATGAAATCTGGAACTCCTGTCACCATCTCTCTCAGAACTCTCAAAGCCCCATGGTGCAAATGTGCCATCCTCATGTGCCATATCTCACATAGGTCATTGTTGTTGCTGGTAGAATGAATCAATGCTCTCACTGGCTGGAACAAGAACTTGTACAGCCTCTCATGTCTAGTACCAATCACTTTGGCTGAAGTGATGCTAGACCCTCTGGGGAAAAGAAGCACCTGCCCATCATGGAACAAGACCTCATAGCCCTTCTCCTCAATAGTAGAAACTGACACTAAGTTCTTCTTCAAGCCCAGAACATAAAGAACCTTTGTCAAAGTCATGGGAGGCAAAGACTCCCTCTGAAATAATACGGTCCCACAACCAGCCACCTTGACCTCCCAGTCATCTCCAAGCACTACCTATGTATCTCCACACTGTGTAAGATCTGTCAGGTGCTCACAAACTGTTTTCATATGGCAAGAGGCACCACTGTCAATATACCAAGCATCTGTAGTAGTGGTCCTCGAGGATAGACATGCAATCAAGGAAAATTCCTTGTCAAACTTGGTGGAAAACTCTTCCACCTCTGTTGAAGTTGTTGTTTGTTTCTTCTTCTTGTTTG
>ML776792.1:453265-486756 GCA_009831015.1 Picea engelmannii
ATGGATTTGCTCAGTTTTCCTCCAAGTTTTTCTATAATTGTTGCAACCCCAAACTTCACATCCATATAAGATAACTAGAGTAACAAGTGTATCAAAGAGGACTTTCTTTTTTCCTAGAACAAAAAATTTGTTGCTTTGACACATAAAAAAATTACATAAAATGTTTATTTTGTTAAGTGTCTATCAAACACATCTTGATTATCTTATATCCTTCTGCACATAAAATATGACTGTATGATTCCACTACTTACTAGGGGATACTGTAGAAAAAAAAAAATTATGCATAAAAACCATGTAATTAATTAATATATGACAATAAATATATAGCAAAACTTCATCTAATGGATCCATAGTGTGGAAGGCTCTAGTCTAAGCCTTTCCACTGATAGGAGAATGGGTGGTTTGGAAAATAGGAAACAGAAAAAAGGTCAGGGTGGGAGAGGACCCCTGGTTGGGAGCAAGAAATTCCTTCAGACTTTCTTTGCCTCTCATCCTTTCCCTAAGGAATAAAAACATGATTTCTCTTCAAGACGCCTGCATTGGCTTCCCCCATCCTCAAGGACGTGTAGGTTGAAAATACATGACCACCTTAGATCTTCCTGAGGCCCTTCACGATAAATGGAACTCCTTTTTTACTCAACTTTACGAAAACCTGGTCACCCTAACACAAGATGTCAATGATTCTTTATGTTGGTCATGTAACCAAAGAGATGGATCCTTCACATCAAATTGGGATACAAAGTTTGGCATTAGGAAAGACAAAATGTCTAGCCACAATGGTGGTGGAAGACTCTATGGAAATCCAAGGCACCTTTGTTGTGTAAATTCTGATGTGGTTGGACTTAACCAACAAATGGTTGACCTGGGATAACCTGGAGAAAAGGAATTGACATGGCCCAAACTGTTGTATACTGTGTAAACAAAAGTTTGAATCTATTTCTCACCTTTTTATATCATGCCCCTTTGCAGGTCAGGTTACCTCAACTTTAAAAGAAAAGTTCAAAATAGGCGCATAATGGAATTTTCCTTCCCTTGAGGAATGTTACAAGCTTTGGATACATGATAGATTTTTAAAACTGTATGCAAGACTTCCATGAATTTTGGTTGCAAAATTATGGTGGGCTCGAAATGCGACACTTTTTAAGGATAAATTGATGAAACCATAAGTGATCACAACCTTAACACTAGCTCAGGCAGCAAAGACAAAAGAAAACCAAAAAAAACGGAAACAGAGGGTCCCCACCTTCCCTGTTCTGGATTATTCAATGTCGTGGGGCTATTTCGACGGTGCCAGTCAAGGACACCCACCTTCTATTAGGGTAGGTGTAGTTATGTTCATTAATCAAAACCATTACATTAACACCAGATATGCTCCAGGAGGGGGCTCCAATAATAAAGTTGAACTCATCGCTTTATGGACCCTCCTAGAGACAACAAAAAAAAGGATATCAGGACGCTTCATGTATTGGGTGACTCAAAATTGGTGATCGATTGGGCCAAAGGAAAAATCTCCATCCAAAACATCAACTTGGCCAATATTTTGAGAGACATAAGACTCTCATTTCAATCTTTTGATTGGTTGTCTTTCCAACATATTCTGAGAGAACTCAATGTAAATGCAGACGAACTATTAAAAGAAGCATTACAACTACAAAGAGGGGCTTTCAGGTACTATGAATACTTTGAAGTCATTGAAACAAAAGCCATGGAATTCTGGCTCTAACTCTTTTCAAAAAGGGATGGTCAATGATGCAGGGAATCAAAGAAAGTACAAAAAATCAAGAAAGCACACGGAACGGAAAGATGATTATAGTCTCAGGTTCCTTTTTTGAGACATACAAGATGGAAGTCTTTTAAGACAGTTTTGTAAAAATTAAACATGTATATTCTATGAATATAAGAAAAAAAAAAATTATAATATATATATATAACAAAAACACCTTTTATGCAATACCCAAAACAATAACATGTGAATATTTACCTTTATGACTCTTTAAACCATAAATTTTAATTAATAATATATAAATTCAAGTATTAAATCAACCCATATTTATTTTAATTTTTAATTTTTTTTATTTGTATTTATAATAATTAAATTACCCACACAACTTTTTATATCAAAACTTTATACAACTTATTTATATTAATAATTAATAAAAACAATTAATTAATATATATATATATAATTTGAATTATCCCTAGTGAATTATAATCTTCAACTTTTTCATGTACAATGTTGCATGCTTTATAATAATTAGTATATAACTACAACCTACACAATAAATATATAACTTATTAAACTTAATTCTATTAAAATATAAGTTTAATAAGTTATATGTTTATTTTGTCCCTAGTGAATTGCAATCTTCAACTTTTTCATGTACAATGTTGCATGCTTTATAATAATTAGTATATAACTACAACCTACACAATAAATATATAACTTATTAAACTTAATTCTATTAAAATATAAGTTTAATAAGTTATATGTTTATTGTGTATGTTGTAGTTATATATTAATTATTATAAAGCATGCAACATTGTACATGAAAGTTGAAGATTACAAGTCATTAGGCCAATTAGTATATAACTACAACATACACAATAAATATATAACTTATTAAACTTAATTCTATTAAAATAAAAGTTTAATAAGTTATATGTTTATTGTGTATGTTGTAGTTATATATTAATTATTATAAAGCATGCAACATTGTACATAAAAGTTGAAGATTACAATTCATTAAGCCAAATTGAAATTGAATATGTATATATATATATATATATATGACAATAGAAGATTACAATTTATTAAGAATTATATAAATATATATTAAAAATATATAATTTATTTTTTAATAAAATGAAACATTTTAATTTATTAAAGTCAATCATCTTAATTATTATAAAAATATTTAATTTAATCTTATTTTACAATTATAAATAAACATTATTAAATATTGTATCATCATCATTAAACATCGTACCACCTTTGACTATCGTAACTTGAAATTAAGTATGGCATGGACATAATAATGGGTGTCTTCTACTACTCTCTTGTGAATAAATTTATGGGTATTGTTGTTATAAATCAACACAACCACCTTGCAGTTCTTGATGTAACCAATCAACTTCAAAGTTTACGGTGTAGAAAAACTAGATAAGAATGGATACAAATTTGAGGTTCTTCACAAGGAGTTGATAAGGTTGTTACGTCTTGACTAGGACGAGATGTGTCTTCAAATTCATGTTTAGGAGTGCCTTTGACTGGGATGTCTTCCAAGTGGTCTTGGGGTGGTACATCCATTTTAAATAATCTATGTTCTTTACATTTGTTCCCTTTGAAATACCTCTTAGCACAATTATACAAAATTTAGAAGTGTTGGCGTTCAACCATCTCTTATGGGGACAACTTTTGGATTCTCTTAGGAAAAGAGTTGGAGGAGTTGGTGGGAGTTGCCAAAAGAGGTTGAGTGGGAGAAGTGAATGAGGGTATTTTGATTTGGGCATTGATGACCATCTTTTCTTTTGTAGCTCACTCATAGGCTTCCAACCACGGTCGCTACATCATGACTTGTGCTCTAATTTCCTCCTTGAGGTCGTTGATGAAACATTATTTAAAGAAGGAATCAAACATACCCTCTGTAAGGATTTCCAACTTCTCAAAGACCGCTATAGTCTATAATTATATTTGTTTTGCATAATTTTTTCAATCACCCCAAATAATGGGTGTCTTGTTCAAAACAAGCATAGATGGCCTTCAAAAAATGGCCCCAAGAAATGTAGTTCCCATGGGAATTTTTATATCGTTGCCACCAATGACAATGTTCAGTATCCATATATAAAACCCCCACTATAAGCTTTATCAATTCATCAGTAATTCCATGGAAATATAAATACTCTTCAATTTGTGTACCCAATTCAAAGGGATCATAACCATCAAACTTGTTCATGTCTACCTTTGGAGATAGGTGGCATGAGCTGTGATCATGAAAGATTGTGCAATGGTTATTCAGAAAAATTGTACGAGTGTGCTACTCTTTATTTTATGAAGGTTCACACTTGGTTGGATACATTTGCGGATGTACCACCTTGACACCCAAGGTTGTCCATATATACCTGAACATATTATTGAGATCAACACCATGTCATTCAATCTTTACTAAGAAGTCTTTGATCAAATAATCAAGTTTAGAAACCCTAGATTCAAGCATTGGTGCTTACCATGTATATCCTAGGTTTTATTATGTGTGGATTCCATGTTGCGAATGTCATCCATGGGACCACTTAAGATATCATCGAAGTGTTACTCATGCCTTATCTCAATATGACTAGTGCCTTGAAATGAGTCTTTTGATATATACCACAAACAATATATTTTCAGGTACAAATAAAAAGGGTTACTAAAGAAGTATACCCGCACGATCAACACAACACAAGGAATCTTTTGAGATAGCTCTCTCATTACTCCCAATTGATTTATCTACGCTGACACAATTCCCAAATTACTTTTCTACTCAAAGATGTAGGAATTTTGTTGGCTTACTGCAAAGGCTAGGGTTTTCATGGTTCCAAGGATAAAGGAATGTCAAGTACTATAGTTATCTAATATACCAAGGGGTTTTCAACAATAGTACTTAGTTGAATCTTTCATGGCACCAAGGAGGATAGAAAATACCTTTAGTTGCACTACCCAATTCCCTAGTACGTGAGAGTGATCTCCAAGAGTGTTGTTCTCAGTGTACTATAGAAATAGGATGGTCACAAGTTTATGTAAGGCTAGTTTTAGGTGTGCCTAGAGGGCTCTTGATATACCCGAGGGTACATGGAAGACAATTCCATATATAGGTGTTGTCTAATGTGGTACTATTGGAAGGGGTACTAACATAGGTTACAAAGGTGTCCAACTAGATGACATCGCTTGTATTTCATGCGTTTATGCTTCCTCGACCATAGATTTATTGATTCAAATATAAATATGTGTGTTATTTAAAGACACTAGAACACATCTCTAGCTAAAGAAAATGCTAAAATCTAGATGCATGTTGGCTTAGTAAAGAGCTTTTATACCACTTGTGATCCGTATTTATAAATGGAACGAAATGAAATACAAAGTTATAACAAAAACAAAAAGACATAGTGAAAATTGACTTCTATTAATAAATGAAATGTGTTAAACTGTAAAAATGCATAATGAAACAAACTCACTCGAATGGTGGTAGCTTATATCTGAGAAGAGATGTGACGACTACGTGCATCTTCTAGAGCGCATTACAATGAGGTCGAAATACCTTTTTATCATAATGAAGCAATAAGGAAACCCTAAACATTCAAAAACCTAACCCTAGGAGGCAAAACACCAAAAGGCTTGTGGACCCCGATGGGGTTAGTTGGTATGCCAAATTCTCGGGGTCGTAACTTTTGCATAAAATCTTTGTATGGCGCACTCGATAGCCCGTTGGAAATTTCAAGAAGTACACATTCTGATCGGACTAGAAGATGTTATCTGCTTCCATTTGGGTGCTACCACACCCAGAAAAGTTTGTTTAAGGTCTCAAAATGGCCCCAGAAGTTCAGGACCCGAAAAAGTGTAGAAAAACTACCAAAATGGAAAATTGTTCTTTGAGCCAGTGGAATAGGTGGGTGGCCACCAATATCCACCTGGATCAATCCTCGCCCCTTAGGAAGCAATGGTATCCATTGCGTTGAGTGCCCCCATCAGATGGGGAAACTTATGTTGAACTTGGCCCCGAGTGAGCAACTTGCCTTGGTGTACGAGCTACCCTACTTTGACAACCCAATAAATCTATATCCTCTGTTAGCAAGTTCCCTTAAACTATGTATCCATGATCTAATCAATGATTGCATGTTCCATGCAGTCAAGTTTGAGCTATGTCGATTTCAACTGCTTTTATATCTCTGATGTGTCCAATAATGGTGGAAAGTATGGTCAAAGGAGGTCCACATTGAACACTAGGTGCAAGCCAAGGAATGGGGAATACTTAGCTCAAAATCATTATCACCCACAACCTTGGTGATGGTGTAAGGAAAATAACAAATTGGTTGAAGCTTCTGATGGGGTCATGTAAGGTGCTCCTTCTGCAAATGCAACCAAACCTTGTCTCCCACCTAAAACTTGTGTGGCACCCGGTGTTGATTGTGTCACTGCTTGTACTTAGCATTAGCTTTCTTCAAAATATCATCGACCTATTGGAAAATGTGTTGAATCCATTCAATAAACTTGGTGGCTTTTTTGGCCTCGGATTGAACATGGGAAGATTATGCATGTGTAGTCAAAAGGGGCAGTGCGATATCAATGGGACCCAATGGTTGAAATCCCAACCCCACCTAAAAGGGTTTTCGTCAGTCAATCTATGAAGAGCTCTATTATAGGTATGTTGAACATAGGGGAGACTCTCATCCCATGTGCGTGGATGCTTGGAGTTGTAAGTGTGTAATATATGTATGATCATCATGTTGACGACCTCTGTCTGGTCATTAGTTTGGGGTTGGAAGGAAATCGATTTGGTGAGATTGGTGTCCAATAGTGACCATAGGATCGACTAAAATGTGTTTAGGAACCTATTGTTCCAATCTAAGATGATGGTTTTCGATATCCCAAAATGTACCCACACCCATTCGAATAAGATATTAGTGGTGACCTCCATTGTGATACTCTTCTTCCAGGTTGTCAGAATGTCCATCTTAGAAAATCAATCAACCACCACAAAAACATAGTCATTGCCCTGCTTGGTTGAAGTACAATAAGACATGTAGTCCATCAGGATGGATTATGAGGGCCTATCGGGATTAGGGAGAGGGGTGTACAGGACTTTATTCTTAATGGCTATTTTGGCAATATCACAGGAAGTGCAAGACCAGATGTACTTTCCAACTTCCTATCAAATTTTAAGCCAATAGAAATACTTCGGTTCTATTTCCACTTTCCACACCAAAGTGTCTGACCATCTAACGATAGTGAGCTTCCCAAATTAACTTCTCCTGCTCACTTGAAGGAACAAAAAGATGGATCAAATGGCATAATATTCCATCCTGAAGATGAAATTCAATGGCGGGTGTGTCTGTGCCCAACATCTGGTAAGTGGTAGCGAAGTCAGGATCACTCTCGTAGAGTTGGGGCCACCTTGAGTCCTCACATCCACAAGAGTGGAGCACCTTGGTTAATGTTGCAACTGGGGGTCGACTGAGGCAGTCAATGACACAATTGATGTTCCATGTCTTATATTTGATGTTGATATGAAACTGTTGCAAGTATGTGGACCACTTTTGATGGGGGTCATTCTATAATTTTCCTTGTGTCTGCATGAAATTCAGAGGCTTGTGATTCGTGTGGATGGTTTCCTCCTTCCTGAGAATGCAATGCTTCCATTAGTGGCATGCTTGTACAATGGAATACATTTTGTTGTCATAAGTGGAGTACTTACAGACTGCATCTAATAGTTTCTCACTATAGTAGGCCACTGGATGATCATTTTGAGTGAGAATTGTGCCCACGGCATAATCAAAATCATTTGTCTCAATCTCAAAAAAGTGTTGCACATCGGGTAATGGGAGCACCAGGGCTGAGCATAAGCGATGTTTCAAATCATAGAACACTTTTTTTTCCAACTGTCTCCACACAAACTTTTCTTTACCACCACCCTTGGTCACTTTACTAAGCGCCCATGCGATATGGGAGAATCCCAACATGAACCTGCGATAGAAATTGGCAAGTCCCAAGAAAAATATGAAGCTCGGTTAGTGTCATCGAGGCTAACCAGTCACAAATGACCTAGATCTTGGTTGGATCCACGTGCACACCATCCTCATCAAAAATGTATCCTAGGTATTGAACCAGGTTCATGTCGAAGGAGCATTTTTCCAAGTTAGCATATAGTTTGTGTTGTCGTAGAGTGTGAAGGACCTGTTGAATATGCTACAAGTGTTCCACCCAAATCTTGTTGAATATGAGGATATCATTCAAGTATACCACCACAAAATAATTGGTGAAATTATGTAAGGTATTGTCCACGAAACTCATGAAAGTGGTTGGGGAATTTGTCAAATCAAAGGGCATGACCGACCATTCAAAAAGACCCTATTTGGACTTGAAAACAATCTTCCATACATCAGTCTATTCTATTAGGACCTGATGGTAGTCGTACTTCATGTAAATATGACTAAATTACTTGGATTCCTTGATTTGGTCAAGAAGGTCATCAATTCGAGGAATTGGGTACCGGTTCTTGACTATGATTTTGTTTAGGGCCCTGTAAACAACACAGAGTCACCAAGTCTCATATTTCTTCTGCACAAGTACAATTGGGCTTCCTCAGGGTGAGGAGCTTGGTCAGATGTGCCCCTTTTCATTCAACTCTTGGATCCGACTCTCAATTTCCTCATTTTCCATAAGAGAGCGATGATAGACTGGTCCATCAGGTAGAGGTCTGTCACAGGTTAGAGCGATTGAATGCTTGACCTGACAATGCAAAGGTAACCCAATGGGTGAGAAGAATATGTCTTTGTATTCCTCCATGACCTTATCCACTTGATTCTATTGCGTGGAGAGGCCATGTGCAGAGGCCATGGATGTGGCCGTGACTTTCTGATCACTTTGAGATCAAATCATAAAGAAGATGAATTTCCCGGTTTGGGAGATGACCTTCCTGCATTACTTAGTAGAGATCAAAGAAATGGCGGTAGGAGAAGCTCCCTTCTATATCCTATACAATTGTCTTCCCAAAGTAATCATAACACTACGAGGTCTAGACTCATATACAACATGACATTTCCACAAGTAAGTTTGGCCTAAAATAACATCACAAACTTCAAGGGGGGGAATATCATTCCATACCTCATCCTTGAAGGGCTTGATGTCATAGGGTAGGAAACACTATTGGCTAACGCGAAGATCTCTCCCTTGGTGGAGCCACCTGATGGTGTAAGGTTGTGGATGTGTTGTTGTTGGTAGGTCCAACTTCTTGGTGACCGTTGTTGACATGAGGTTCTCTTGAATTCTACTATCAAAAATGAAGTGCGACAGAGCACTCTTCATCCACATCTCCAAGTGGAAAAGGTGCTCACCTTCCTTCGGTTCTTTAGGTTCACTTGGTTGGACCTTGGTGGTAGCAATGATGGCATTGGGTTATGCATCAATGATATGCTTCCCCTTTTCTTGTTCTAATTATGAGTTGGAACCCACATCTGACTCTGATACTTTGAGCTTAGCCACCAACAACTTCTTTGAGTGACATTCATCGGTGCTATGCCAGGGAATTTTATGGAATTCACACCACTTTCCAGTGTCTTTCTTCGTCTTCCCAATACCCTTATTTGTTGGCAACTTGGACTAGTTGTCATGCGGTGGTCCATCCTTGCTATGTCCTTTATTATGTGGGTTGGGGATGCCTTTGCCCTTCTTTTGTTGTGAGACATTCGTAAATCCAAACTCCCACTTATTCTGTTTAAATTTATGCTCGATTTTGACAACATATCGATAATTTGTGCCGAATAATGAGATGTCCAAAAACTCCATTTATGTTTGCATGTATCGATGAAAACTGTCGCGATACTTGAGAACCAGGTTTCATTCAGAGTCTTTGATACCCATCTTGGTGCGCAAGGTATGGAAAACATTTGTGAACTCTGGAATTGCTTGGTCCCTTTCCTTCTGCATCGTGGTCCATTTTGTATACTAGTCATCATATATTCCAATAGTGTAATACTATTCCTTAATATCATCCTTGAAAGAACCTCAAGTGGGTATGACTGCAAATAGTGTGGATTACTCCATGGCCTTTTGCTCATAGTAAGTATCCCACCAATTGTTGACATGGGGGACAACCTTAAGGAGCGCAAAGGTGATATTTTATCTATCGAAAAAATTATGGACAGAAAAATACCCTTCAAGCAAATTCAACAATTTATCTATGGAATATGCATCTATCTACCCTTCAAATATAGGGATATCAAAACTAACTTGTACCTTGAAAGGGGTGGTGCCTCCAAAGTGGCCAATTGATGAAGATATGGCAGATGTTGGCATTCGTCGAAGGATCTGGGAAAAATTATCCATCATCTGATTCCTTTATCGCACAAGGGATTCCTCGAGCAACAATTTAATACGATCTCCTTCTCCATCGTCTCTCTTTTATTCCGCCATGGGAGGCCATCGAGGTTGGTAAGGGCGGTCCTACAAAAGCTCAAATAGTTTGAGTCCCAACTCCTTATACCATGACCTCGTTGGGGACATGCACAGAGAAACAGATAAAGAGAATACCACTCTGGTACCATTGATCCAGATTTATAAATGGAACGAAATGAAATATAGAGTTATAACAAAAACAAAAAGATACAATGAAACTTGAATTCTATTAATAATTGAAATGTGTTGAACTGTAAAAATGTAGAATGAAACAAACTTGCTCGAATGGTGGTAGCTTATCTTTGAGAAGAGATGTGATGGATACGTGCATTTTCTAGAGAACATTACAATGAGGCTGAAATGCCTCTTTATTATAAAGATGCAATGAGGAAACCCTAAACATCCAGAAACCTAACCCTAGGAGACAAAATGCCAAAAGGATGGTGGGCCCCGATGGGGTTAATTGGTATGCCAAATTCTCGGGGTCATAAATTTTGCATACGATATCTTTTTGGCACACTTGATAGCCTGTTGGAAAGGTCTAGCCGACAATTACACATTCCAGTTAGCCTATTTGGGCGTTTCCATGCCTAGAAAACATTGTTTAAGGCCTAAAAATGGCCCTAGAAGTTCAGGACCTGAAAAAGTGTAGAAAAACTGTCGAAATGGAAAATTGTGCTCTCAGTTAATGGAATAGGTGGGTGGCCACTGATATCCACCTGGATCAACTTGTAGTGATCCTTAACCCGTAGACTATAATCACAATCAGATATTGAGAGAATATAAATGTAGAAAATTTGATACAGGAGACAAATAAGATAAAAAAAAATGAAAAATATGTCCTTATATCAAAAGAAAGAAAGCAATGTTCACTTGCCTCTTAAGATGGGGAAACCTCTCAATGAGTAGGGCTCCAATTACAACAATAATCGACAAAAACATTCCATTAAGCCTCCTATATCTTTGAATATATTCTCAATAGAAAAAATCTAACTACTTGTGGCCCCGTCATTAATGAGTACCAACTACCTAGTGAGCCTTATTTAATGAAGATGACCTTTTACATTAAATAATTATCCAACACTATCTAATGAGCCTATTCAAATAAGATGGATACATACATTCATTGACTAACACCTAAGTAACCTAAAGTAGCAAGGTTAGGTGTAGAACCATAGCATCAATAACCCATGTCAACTGCCTAAATGACAAAGCATAGTTCACGATCATTGATCATATGGCATACACATTGCATACACAATATGTTTCAGGTCTAACCTTCACCCATCCACTTGGCAATTATTATGAGGTTTAGATACATGTCCTTGAAAAAAACATTGTGATCGGTCAAGATCCATGGACACTGTTAGTCACATGTTACTTTCCCAACACTTCCATTGATATATCCCTTAGTTGATTGACTACTCACCAACCATACTCCCATCAATGACTAGTCATTGAGAATTTATTTTAAACATCTAGGTCTCCTTTGACATGTTCTATAAACATGTATACATTACTCCCAATTTATGATGATAAATGTGCTTACAGTTGATTATGCTCAATCAAATATATCATGTTGATTCTTGTTGGCCCTCGGCCATGTTTTGGAGAACCTTGGTCGTGTTTGACCATTTTTGGGACTTCGACGAGCTGGTCGAAGACAAAGTGCCAAGCGAAGCAGAGATCGCGCCCCCTTTTGTGAGATTTTTGGGATTAGGGTTTATGTAACGGGTATGGGATGTCGGCCCATGGTTTTACCCATGTTTAGGCCCCATTTGTAATGTATAAATAGATATCTAGGCGATGTAGGAAATCATTAGTGGAGAGACCTAGTAGAATTGGCTTAGTGCGGAGCTAGAGTCTTTGTGCGTACTATGTGTTAAGATTTGCAAAGCTAAGTGCAAGTGATTGTAAGAAGCTTGTGTGCAGACTATGTAAGAAGGCTTTGTGTTGTGACCTAACTCGGGAAGGAGGATCTGGCAAGATGCGCACAAATCTCTTGTCCTATGCGGAGTTGGTTTTGTGGCTCTGTGCATGTAAGAGGATTGAAAGAAGATAATAAAGAAGATGAAGAGTTGGTGGACGTAGCCCCACCCTGGGGGTGAACCATGTATATCTTGTGTTGTGATAGCTTTGTGTCATTGATTTGATTTATGCTTAGTGTTGAATCTTTATGTATGTTAGATGCATCTGATACAGTAGCTTAATGCTTAATAACTTGGGTGAATGCTAGATCTGTTGATGATATGTGCTAAATGATCAGATATGCTTAGATCATGTTGAATACTGCATTGTTATGTAATTAGGGTTTTACCTACGATGTGAATAAAGGGTTAAGGACGAATGAATTTTAACTGTTAAGTGCTATGTTAAAGCATTATGATCACAGATCTGTGTCCCAGCTAGGTTGCAGACACTTGAGTCCTGCAACCCCCCCTGCCTCTACCCCGGGTGAGACTTCATCTGCTTCGCAGATTTTGCCGAAAGGGCCAGTAGTTAGGGTTTTGTTGGTGTGTTGTTGAAGCGTTGAACCCTGGGTTTTCCCCTGTGCCAACAAATGGTTCCATTGTCGAGACCTGAAACTGTGATTGCTGGGAACTGAGGAAAAGAGAAAGCTCTATGCGTAGATCTGTTGTTGTAGTGCGCAGTAGTCTACTTGAATTGTGAAGCTCTATGCTAAAAAGGGAATTGGATCTGAAGAAAGGAGGTAATATCTTAAGGCTTTGTGCTCTAATAAAGGTAAGATAAGTGGAAATTTTCATTTCGAAAGAATGGATCTAGATATATTTGATCAATTTTGTCCTAGTCTGAAAACTAGGGCACAACTAGAAAAAAGAATATATGATATGAATAGATCTGATAAAAATAGTGAAAGATATGTTATCCCTATGCATAGAAATAATTTTTGGACTAACAAGTGGATGCAGGATCCTAGAAAGAATTTTTTGCAGGTCTGTCACTATGATCCCACTGTGCAGTACAGGAAAGGTTGGGGATCGTTTAAGAGAAAGAGAGGATTGACATTATGTTATAATTGCATAAGACCGAGACATCTTGCTAAGGAATGCCCTGGTAGAACTCCTATTTTCCTTTGTTGTAAAGCTATTGGACATGAAGTTTTAGATTTCCCTAGAATGATTGATAAAGTTGAGAAGATGAACACGAGACAAGAAGATCATGAGGAAGGTCAAGAGGCTAAGAATATGCTAAATATCCAGAAAGAATCAGAGGCTATATTATTGCAGATGAAAGAAACATTGATTGATCACAGAGACGTTAGTTTATCAGAGATTTTAAAAGAGAAAGAGTGCATAGAAACAAGAATAGGAAACTTCAACGTAGACTGTGTATTGGATGCAGAAACACAAGTGAACATTATGACATAAAGTACTTGGGAAATCATGTTGTGATTCCTTCATTGGGAGGAATAGGATTGTTTAAAGGAATGTTGGTAACCCTATGTGGAAGACTTGCCCATGTAACTATGGTTTCTAATGGAGCATCGATAGAAGAACAATTCGAGGTCATTAAGTTTGCTAAGAACAACACTCCCTTTACACTTTTGTTAGGAAAGACTTGGATTGAGAGAGATCACATCTGAAGGAGAGAAGAAGAGGAAGCTATAAAACAGAAAAAGAAAGAATTAAGGGATTTCATGGCTAAGAGAATAGCGCACTTAATAAAAGAACAAGAGGACAAGTCGAAGCAACTGAGGACCAGAGACTTAGTTGTCGAAGTTGAAAGAACACAAGAAGGAATAAAGAACTTATCCATGCAGGAGAGTAGAGAACCTACTCCAGAAACAATAAGAGAAGAAGTATTATCCTCGAACCTTGGGAAAGATCCTCAACAGTGCGAAGTTACTATGCTAAGAAATCCAGAGACACGGATTATAGGAAAGAAAGCTCAGTAAGAAGAAAGCAAAGCTAAAAAAATTGTAGGAGGTTCCAGAGAGGATTTCGCAGAAGGAAGGCTTGCAGAACTTGAACCTCACCAGAATAGGAAAACAACACTGACTGGAACTTCACCACAGCGAATAAATACGACCGTTGGAGGCATCCCGACCGTTAGAACGATGCTCCAAAACGGATAGAAACGTAGTTATTGACAGAACGCTCATCATTGGATCATTGGGACCACACCATAATGGATGGAATTGTATTGATCGAGGCATTCCTACCCGTTGGAGGAGTCTGTTAAGACGTTGTCTATTTATCCTGTCAAGTGTTGTACCGAGGACACTTTCGCGAATTGTGATTATCCGAGCCCACATAGAACTAATCGCTTTCGCACAGTGCTTATTGTAACCTCGTCATTCGTTCTTCTACCTTGATTGTTTGTTCACTGACCTGAGATATATGATCTTGAGCGTGTATGTCGGACGACCTTAGCGTAGTAGAAAAATATGTCGAAGAAATCCTCATAGACCTCATGGCTGAGAAGGTCTTGACCACAAGAGTACATGCCTCATCGACGAGAGGGGTGCAAGCATCCCCATCAACTGTACGTCAATCTGGGCCCTCCCGAACTACAACAAAGAAGAGAAGCAAGCATCGCGATGACTTGGAAAACGCAAAGCTCATCCCATCAATCTTTCCCGACTATATCATGCCTCTGGCTGGCGTGGTTAGTCGTGATAGCGTCCCGAAGGACTTTGACTATACATTGATTACTGCGTACCTCTCGAAGGGGATACATGCAGTTGGACTACAGTTAGGCCAGATTATGACGCTGAAGATCAATGACTTCAACTTAAGAGACCACAAGAACTATGGCATGCTCGCACCACACAAGTAGTTGACCAAGACAATAGAGAAGAAGTTGAAAATAATCCCCCAGCCATGGACTATGGACATCGCGAGGTCCACCATTCTTAATGTGATGAAGATCCCACACTTCAACAGACATCAGGAGGCTAACGTGTGCGTTAAAATCCTCATGTAATGCTACCATGGTGGTTACCTATGGTTGGATTGGTGCATCATAGTAGATCCATCGTTGATCCATCGGATCACTGGATTAAGAATGCAAGGACCAGATCCCCGGGATTTTTACCCAGGGAAGGTTGAAGATCGCACCCTAGCGCAGCGCATAAAATAAACCTACAGTGATGTGGAGAAAGGGAAGTGGGGCTACAAGGTATCCTCCATCCAAAATGGGCCTAGCTTACCAGTTGATCGTCGGTAAGCTCGTCAGGAAGAACAGGCCAACGCAGGTCACAAGGTTTGTCGTTGACCTCGTGGGAAAATTCATTGAAGGGATGAAAATGAATTGGACGAGCTATCGCATCAACTAGTTAGAGAAACAATGTTGTGAAGCTCAGGTTCAAGGCTACGAGCTCCATTTCAATTGGTTGTTGATTCTCATTGCCTTCATTGCTTAAGAGATGTCGGTAGGAGCGACCTTCCCTGAAATTGAGTCGCCTGAACCACTAGCTGCGAAGTTCACTACGCTATGGTATTCGAGCGACATGGTGAAGCAATGGCAGTCAAATGTGGTGTTCCACACCTATTATCTACATTTGAAGAGGGTCATTGAATCCTTCCCTTGCATGACCTCGAACACTCTTCACAGGTTTAGGCCACTTGTGAAGTTTTGTGAAGACAATCACTTCATCTATATCACTGCGCATAGAGACGAACACAAATAAGAGCTCCAGTCCTATTACAAACTCACAGAGGAGGACATGGAAGAAATAACCAAGGAATGGCCTACATAGTTCCTTATACCGGTCGAACAGACAAAACTCTCCGACCCTGACCTCATCGGAAGTCCTGTAGTCACTCGCAAAGAATATGATGTGCCCAGCAGCAACAGGAAGAAAAATAAGGAAGAGGTACAGGAATTGAGCAGTGCATCAAAGGAAACTACACCAGATTCACCTGAAGGAGGAGGAGGTGACTAAGTAGACAAAGAAGAGGATGAAGGGGAAGAAAACAAACAAGAACATGGTGAAGTAACACCGCCTAAGGGTCCTATCATGGAGGCTAAGACATCCAAGAAAATAAAGGGATCCCCGTGGAAACCTTAATTGTTAAAGAAGACAAAAGCCAATAAACCTCCATTTCAGACTGTGCTCATGGTAGATGATATTGACCTCATCATCGCCACTATATCAGATACCTCAAAGGACATTTTGTGGTGAAGCGAAGTGAAACATGATACAATGTTTGACAGCATCGAGGCAGAGCTCAAAGGGGTACAAAAAGCACTTTATTCGAGCCGTGCAGTGTCTACTGTGTCATTGTCAGCAGGGAACATAGAAGTAGGAGATGAGCCTGACCAGCTACGCATATTAGCAGACTCGACCGAGGCTCACCTTCATCGGGTCCAAGAGGAAAAGGAGCAGGCCACAAAGGCATTAAAGTAAGCAAAATAAGAATCCCTAGAGAAATGTCGGATTGCACGGCAAGAGAAAGATAACCTTCAGGAGAATTTTGCAGAGGATAAAGCGCAAATCCAGAAGGAAAAAGAAAAATTTCTCACAGAGCAGATGGGATTCAAGGAGGCAGTCACCAGAGCACTTCGCTCTATGTCGGGCCTCGCATAGACAGAAGAAGACACAGTGGAGAGTCAAGTGGAGAATCTCATTGAAGTTATTCAGCAGGTTCAAGCAAGAATGGCAGAATTGGAACTACAAGACGTGCCAATCACTCCGCAGGAAGTGCGAGATCAGAGGAAAGAAACTTCTCGAAGCGTAGTAGAAAGAATCAAGGCATTGGCCTTAGAATGCAAGAAATTAATCATTCAAAGTGCACATACCTATGAGTGCCTTTCAGAGGACCCAGAACTAAGAGCATTGGAATCACAGCTCCAGAAGGCAAAGAAACAAGCAGCGACAGTACAAGCATAGTTGAAGTCGTTGTCAGCATTCGAGAGGATGAAAAGGTCCCAGAAAAAGTGCACCATCCAACAACAGGTCCATGCCATCTAGAGTAAATTCATGGAAGTGACCTAGAGACTACAACCAGTATAGGATGAAGCCTGGACACTTTTTGAGGAGATAGAGGGACAAGGTGCATAGCTAGAACAAGTAGTCACCACGATGGAACAATGATTGGAAGGATCGGTGACCGAGAAAGTTATTCAAGAGTTCATCAAGTAGGAAGCCCCGGAAAAGCAGTAGGTCGAAGTAGCTCGAGCCAAGCTCGAGGCCTTCGAAGCAGAGTTTCCCAGATCAGAGTGACTCGGGACGAGTCATAGGTGAGTGTTGGGGACCTGTTGGCCCTCAACCAAGTTTTGGAGAAACTTGGTCATGTTTGACCATTTTTGTGACTTTGACAGGTTGGTCAAAGATGAAGCGCCAGGTGAAGTGGAGATCGCGGGATCTCTCCCCCTTTTGTGAGATTTTTGGGATTAGGGTTTAAGTAACGGGTATGGGATGTTGGCCCATGGGTTTACCCATTTTTAGGCCCCATTTGTAATGTATAAATAGATATCTAGGCAATGTAAGAAAGCATTAGTGGAGAGACCTAGTAGAATCGGCTTAGTGTGGAGCTAGAGGCTTTGTGTGTACTATGTGTTAAGACTTGTAGAGATAAGTGCAAGTGATTGTAAGAAGCTTGTGTGTAGACTATGTAAGAAGGCTTTGTGTTGTGACCTAATTCGGGAAGGAGGATCAGGCTATATGCGCACAAATATCTTATCCTATGTGGAGTTGGTTTTTTGGATCTATGCATGTAAGAGGATTGAAAGAAGATAATAAAGAAGATGAAGAGTTGGTGGACGTAGCCCCACACCGGGGGCGAACCACATATATCCTGTGTTGTGATTGCTTTGTGTCATTGATGTGATTTATGCTTAGTGATGAATCTTTAAGTATGTTAGATGCATCTAATATAGTAGCTTAGTGCTTAATAACTTGGATGAATGCTAGATCTGTTGATGCTATGTGCTAAATGGTCAGATATGCTTAGATCATGTTGAATACTGCGTTGTTCTGTAATTAGGGTTTTACCTGGGATTTGAATAAAGGGTTAAGGACTAATGAATGTTAACTAATAAGTGCTTTATTAAATAATTGTGATCATAGAACTGTGTCCCAGCTAGGTTGTAGACACTTGAGTCCTACAACCCCCCCTACCTCTACCTCAGGTGAGACTTCATCTGCTTCGTAGGTGTTGCTGAAAGGGCTGGTAGTTAGCATTTTGTTGGTGCGTTGTGGAAGCATTGAACCCTGGATCTGCCCCTGTGCCAACAATTCTTCATTTAGTCTATTAGCTACTTGTCAATTTCCTCAATCAACTTAGCCTTAGTTGATCTCATATCTAGTCAAGTATCCAACTTGTTAACCAATGTCTTACCCTTGAGAATTGTTCACTTTTTTCTAATCAACTTCCTTCAATATTAGGATCTATTTTAAGATAACCAAAGATTCAACGCTCTTTAAAATGAAGGGAGGATTTCAAAACAAATATTCAAACCAATGACAAGAACAGAGGAATAAAAGTGAGAAGAAAGCTAATGCATCCCAAGGGAACAATGATAAGAATTATTACATCCATTTCAATGTCAATGGCCATGGGGAGGTGAATCTTTTAATACTCATATTAAGCTTCACTCCGAGGATTGAAAAGGTAAACCATGGAAGAAATGAATGGCCAAGGTTAAGGGGAAAGAAGCAGAAATTGCATCAACAATACAAATGGAAACAATGAAACAAGAAGGTGGACTTTGTAAGAATAAAGCATGTAGCATAAAACAACATACAAATGCTCACCAATGCAAGATAATATTGTTAAGAACATATTCTTGGACTCTTGGGTAACATTTTTTCAATCCCAATGATAGGATATATGATGCTCCTTTAGAAGAAAATGATGCTTTCTTATTTCCACTAAGAAGTAGGGAGAAATGTTATTCCATAGCAAATGGTAAAAAGAAAGAGCCCAAAATGAACCATATATACTCATGTAGTTGGGGATGTCCACACATGAAAAATCCAATTTAAGTTGCAATGTTGGAAAGTTACTTTACCTATGTTCCTCATCATTGAATATGTGGGATGTATAATGAATCAAGCATAATAGGATATTTCTAAAAAGGAACATCAGAATAGCTGTGGCATTTTTATTTGAAGTTGATCTATTGATCACAATAATTGTAACATTCATATGAAAAATTTATATAAATATGGAAACAGATCAAAACTAGACTCAATAAAAGATAGGAAGAAGGTTCTTCATTTTCACAAGGTAATTCTATAGGGTTATGATCTAAAACATTTTAAAAATCCCCAACTTCTCTGTTGAAATATTTTAAAAGTCCCCTTTATTTCTGCTAGGCACAATAGCAATTGGTAACCTTGAGGGACTCGACTGAATTTGAACATGTGACTAATGCCCTCCTTGTTAGCAACATGCTTTGGGGAGTTTCGACCACTCAAACAAAAGCTCAAGATGCCCAAAAAATCCACATAGTCTTTGTGAAGTGAGGTGTTAAGATTCTCTTATGTATGACCAATTACCTCCGCATACACTTGCCTTGGCCCCTTTTTAAGACTTCCATGATATTTTCCAAGTCATAAAGGATTCTAAAAAAGATGTTTTAAGCATGGAAGTATGAGGGTTCTTAAGAACATAATAAACTATAGAAACAACCACTTAGCCATTTTGACTCTTCATGGATCCATTCATATCATAGCTCCTCAATGAGAGGTTTTTGGTCCTCAAAATATTCTAAGTAAAAATGAGGAAACTTGTTTGTAACTTGGATTCTCTCATACCACTTAGCTTTCCTTGAACTTTGTCCCTTAAGAGCAAGTTTCCAAATTTCTTGTTGTCCTCTTCAAGTCACCCATACTTTCTTTTGCAAAACGATGTCCTCCAATTTTTTAAGTGCATTCAATACAAAATGTTTCATTGTATGTAGAGCCTATTCTTCCTCCTCCCTGTTTGTTAAAAATGGTTAAAGCAATCTAAAGTTATCTACATTGATCATTGAATACATCCCCATTCTCATATTAGAAGGTAGGTTTGTCTTAAACCATTAACAATGAATTTCTTAGTGATCTCAAAATGTCTATATCTCATGGGCTTCAACTTCTTGGTTTCCCCTTGCAAATCTTCTTTGTTGAGATAGTACCACACTCTATCCCTAAAACAAAATTTGTGTTATGTTCTATGTTGGTCATTTCTAAGCTTATAATTATGTTGCATCTTTTCAAGTTTCTCCTGCACTCTCAAATACTACTCAAAGATACTTCTCTTTTAACTAAAGTACATGTCACCTTACTTTCAACTCCTAAGTTGTTATTTACCCTTTAATCTCCCTCTCCAAGCGACAAAGTCTTCTTCTTGTGTTGTTGTTTGGATTGATTGTATCTCAGCTCACAATATAGTTTCCAACAACTCTTCTTTGTGTGGTCATCAACATTACATTGTTTACCATGCTTGTTAGGATTCTAGGTTTCTATTGCAATTATAACTATCTTCTTTCCTTTACCTTTCCCCTTCTTATTTCCAACTTTTGGGTATCTCTTATAGATTTGTTTGTTTTTGCCCACAAAAATGGTGTTTCTTCATATCTCCCTAAAGGCACTATTCATGCACACAAGCCTCATCGGTGGTATCGGGTTTAAAAAGCATCACTTATCTCCTAAGGTGATTGTTCAAAGCTCCTAAGTACTCAACAAGCACCTCAAGACTCCTAAGAGATATCCCTAACTAGATTGATTTCTTTCTTAACTCGACGATGAATTCCTACATTGTTTGTCCTTGTTTCTATCGTAGGTAAATCCAAATTATCTCTTGTCTACCCTCATAACCAACGTGACAAAATTATGACTTAATCATATCCTTAAACACTTCCCAATATGTCAATAGTGCTTCATTGCCTAGTATTTTAGCACTGGCATCACTTTCCCTCCACATCAAATCATGACCTTATAACTTCAATCGAGAAAAAGAGATTCTTGGTGCTCCACTAACCTCATACATGCTAAAATAAACTTCTAATTGTTGCTAGCAGTTGAGTCACCCTCTATTTATATATTCTGAGGAAGAGTGAGAATCTTGTGAGGTTTTCCTTCATTTTCATGTGCACACACAGACACACATTTTTAAATAATAACTTCATGAAATCCCTCTCTCTTCCCTAGGATCTCAGATAGAGGGTGGTATTAAATACAAATACACATTAGTTATGTTAAACTTGATGGGAATGGATCTCATGAACACCCATCGTCTTAGCACATTATTATCAAAAACATCAAGCTAACCCTTGGGGTTATGTTTGTACATGCACATTCCTAGTGGGATAGCTCAATTGGTTTGGACCAACCATTTTCAAGGTAAAGATCATTGAGAGGTCATGGGTTCAGGTTAGATAGAGTCCCTTTGATTTATTAGTACATGTTTTTATCCACCGTCATTTACCCCAAGCAATCATTCACGAGATGTGAGGAAGCACTTAGAGGGTTTCCCAAGGACATTTTCATGGAAAAAAATACATTAAAACTCTGTGTGTACATATACATATAAACACATGCATATGTACACACACACACACACACACACATATATATATATATATATATATATATATATATTCGCAAGGAAAACCTTGTTGGGAAACCCAAGAGATGCTTCCCCACATTTGTGGATATTATCCCTGGAAAACATATTAGCTTAAGACTAGCCAAATTCCCAACAATCAATTAAGATAACCTCTTGGAATATATATATATATATATATATATATATATGGTATATCTTAATTAGTTGAAGCAATCAGCCAAGGCATGTTGTCAACATGGAGGTCATAGGAGGCAAGTTCAAATCCAATCGAGTCCCTTGGGATTACCAGTTGTGATTATGGCTATCACTTAAATTGTACTCAATCCAGATATTACAAGAAAGAGAGGGGGATATCTCATGAGTTTTTCCTTGGAAAAAACGAATGTGTGTGTGTGTGTATTGGGTGAGATGGGGGGGGGGTGTATTGATTGAATTCTAGTGGGATAGCTCAAGTGGTTGAATTCTTTGAGCTTCATACAGGAGGTCTCAAGGTTGATTCCCTAGGTTGGCTACCTATACTGCATGCCTCACTCGATGTCCCTATCTAGTTAGCTTCAATGAGTTTACACTAGGTACCATCCATGGAATGCAAGGAAGTTCCTAAAGGTTCACCCACGAAGTTTTCCCTGGAAAAATATATAGCACTGATATGTGCATTTTACAACCCATAGAGGGTAGATGTTGTCACATGGGGGAATGAGACCATTGTAGCCCCTAGTGGAAGCCACATTATCTCCCATTGGTCGCACATGTAGAGCTAGCCAGATAAGGCTATCCAAGAATATTATAAAGGGTCAAGAACCCTAATTTCAATCAAAGGTTGGGGACCACAAAACCCTAAATCTAACCCTAGCTCCTTTAATCATTATAAAAGGAGAAAAAATAAAGATATTTAGAAGTTTCAAAGGAGTTCAATAAGCTCATATTGTTCTATAGTAGAGTATTCATGTTGGGACTAAAGTTAAAAATCTACTCCATAAACAAAGTAGTACCAAAGGTGATAATTATAGAGGAAGATTGTTCCATAGCATAGTAATAAGAAAGGGTCAGGATTACATACAGAGACATAGATCTATGCCACCAATGAATAATATCAAACTTTGGAGCTAGAAGAAAACAATTGTAGAGAGAGTTACAATATCATCCAAAGTCAAGAAATTATTGTTCTGATAATTCTATGAGAAAACTTGTATAACTTGAGGATTTAATTAAAAACAATGTTCTTTCTTGTTGGAGTTTTCATGAAACAAGTTACTCCTTGGTAAGACATTATGTGCATGTTTTCTATGAGATTTTATTTACTATAGATTTGTGGGTGATTTTATTGTTTTAAGAACATATAAACAAGTAATTTCAAAATAATAGAGTCTCGTTGTCTTTTTAGTATTAGTCTTCATAGACAAAGTAGATAGTTAGGATATGTTATGACAAACTATTTCAAGAATGGTACCTAGGGTAAACCATAGAAACTTTAGGGGAAAAGGTCGGTCAACAACATGGCTCAAATCTATTACAATAATATCCTCGTTAAGAGATAAACATGTCACTTGCGAGAATTGAACATGGGTGGGGAGGATAAAAATCATAGCTCACAACCACTGAAGCTAAACCCAATTCATAGAAAAATTGAAGGACATGGGGGTGGGCTTTGGTCCACATTTTAAACAAAAAAGTTGGATATTTACATCAGAGTTTCATATGCCTTGATGTGTCGACCATGGTATATGGTTGAGAATGGAAAGCCTTAACAGAGCCTGCATCGTCTTTGAAAAAGGTTATTATCAAACTTCGTCTTAACAAAGAGTATGCATGCATGTTTGTCCTTGATAACAACATCTGAAGATGCATGTTCTTGGTGGAAAAAATGACAAACATATTCCTACTGTATATATAGGATCATTGAGTGACAATCTCCCACATCAACTCATAGTATTTAGTATTGTTTTTCTCAAAATTGTGCATGATTGTATAGTGAGCACAAGTGTGCATTGTAATGCGTTGTGTCTCTATCATTAGTATGGAATTATTTGTTGAATCTTCCATCCACTAACTAAACTTTTTTGCTCTTTTTTTTTTTTAATTTAGATTTATGTTTGTGGGAAATAGTCACATCTTAAGGGCTCTCATATTGTGCCTATATAGTTGTGGCCTTGTCTGAGCACATCACGCTAACCCTAGCGTTTTTCTTAGCACACAAGGCTTATTAGGTCATCCTGACATATCCAAGGATCTAAAGTAGTATGTCTCATATAAGTAGGTGATAAGATGATGAAGTGCATTTGGATACTTTAGTTTTATATATCACAATCATCTTAGAACCCTAAGGGTTTACATGTGTGTCTCTATGTCAAAGGACTAAGGATCTAGAGTGTGTATTGATTTAGGCAGGTAATAAAATGATGAAGTAATTTATCAAATAGATGTAATTTAGTATGTCTCATTATCAAATAGATGTAATTTAGTATGTCTCATTGAGGTAGGTGATATATCAAGTAGAGATATTCCTCTTGTTTACCAAGCAAGAAATAAGAAGTCTCACATTGCTTTCAAAAGAATTATTTGAAGGAGGGTATCTTGAAGTTATTAAGCTGGAGAAGGAGACATGGCATAGGTAGTTGGACACTCCACTTATTGACCCCATGCACACATGAGGCAAGGACACTTTCCTCCAAAGAACTATGGACACGATGTGGCATTCAAGGTCCTTTATGGACTCCAACATTGATGCAAAAAAAAAACTCAAAAACCTAGTGAATGACCTGATGTTATCTATGAGATGAATCTCACCCTTCTCTCCAAGGACCTCTCCAAGAAAAGCAGGAATTTCTCAAAAGTCATTTCCCTTCTAGCACAGATGTAGGGCCCAACCCGGGAAAATGTTACGACAACACTTGGCAAGAATGGAACCAAGCAATCTAATAGTGAGAAAGCACTTATGCTTTCCCTTTTTCCGTAGTTTATTCAGATAGTATGTTATGATAATATAGTGATGCTTGTGTCCACAACCTACAGGCATATTTTATTTATGTCAAGCATGTATAATAGTATGATTTGTGGTTAAATTTTAGTTCTAGGAAAATAGTATTTCAAAATTTATATGATACATTGGATTAGTTATAGTCCAACTTGTTGATATTACAGTAGTTGCGGGAGGTATTAACCTCCACATGTAACCTTTGATAAGACTAGAATATTTCGGGAAGCAAGAGAAACCCTAAAACATTGGATAATAACTCTAGGAAACAAGTAGGCTCAAGAGAACATTTAATATTGAGTTATTAGCCTCCGGAAAGAGAAGTCGACCCAGTCAAGTGAGATGGAGTAGTATAAATAGAGGGTGTTAGAGCTCATTTTTCATACTCACTCTCACAATTGCATAAGACCAGTGGTACACAAGTTTGGAGAGGAACTGCAGCTGCAGCTGCAATTGCTGCAACTGGCATTTTGGTTTTGGCTTGGACTTTCTCTTGGTTATGGTTTGGACTTTCTGCTTGATCTTTGGTTATTCTTTCTTGGTGCGCTAGCCTTGGAGAAAGGTGCGCTACCTTGGTTGTCTATTGGATTGCTTCCAGAATTATTCTGTCTATCAAGGTTAAGGTGTTGGGGGTGGCCTTTGTGCCTATGTTTGGGTGAAAATATTTCTATATTGTCTATGGTGAAATGAGAACACCTATTTTTCTAACAGGTTATGGATCCACACTATCTTCGAACAGTCTAATCGTTGGAAGATAGATTGGGAGGATTTGCTCAGTTACAGTTGCAGTCAAATTTTTGTTGCAACAATGAAACCCTAACCCTCGTGTTAAGGCATCGTAAGTGAAGAGCTTGACCTAATTCCAGAATATCATAGTGCACCCTAGCCTAGCGCACCTCCTTATACTCTCAGCAAGCCAAGGCGTCAAGTTTGAGTTTTTGGTCAAAGTAAAAGGTTGACCAAGCCAAAGCACTCATGACTTACTCTATGAAGTCATTAAACAAGTTAGAAGGGGATTCTAACTTCATAGCATGGAAGACAAGGATTGACCTCATCCTTTCCAAGAATAAAGTGTTGGATATCATGAAAGGAAAGATCATGGAACCACAGTTTGAAGCAGGAAAAGAGAAGGAACCTCATAACGTTGCAGTTATGGAGAAGTTCAAGGATAATGACATCAATTCTATGAGTATCATAGTGGACTCTGTAAAATACCACTTGATACCCTACATCTCTCATCTTGACTCATGTAAGAATATGTACGATCCCCTAACTAAACTTTTCTCAGTCAGAAACATTGGACAAGTAATGAGTCTGAAGAATTAGCTTCATGACATGAAAATGAATGATGATGACAACATACATCATACTTTGTAAGAATCAGTTAAGAGATCAACTACAAGCTATTGAAGAAATCATTTCAGAAAAGGAGCTGGTAAATATAGTACTCAATGGCCTTCCCAATACATGGGATGTATTTGCTGCAAGCATGAACACAAGAAAGGAGTATCCCACATTTGAAGAACTTTGGACTTGTTGTGCAAAATAAGAATCAAGGATTATCACAAAAGAGAAATCCCAAAAGAAATATGATGATCAAGCCTTCACAACAAAATTCAAGAATTTCATGAATAAGAGGAAGTTTGTCTTAAGGAAGAAACTAAATCAAGAAAAGGACATGTCAAAAATATAATGCTTCAACTGTCAAAAATAAGGTCACTACAGGAACCACTGCCCCGAGTTAAAGAAAAGGAAGGAAACAAATGAAGCAACAGTTTCCGAAGAAAGGGAACCCTCAAAGAAAGCCAAGCAAGATAAAACAGACTTCTTCTTCTAGTCAAGGTAACAATATTCTTCTATAACATAGTTTTTGTACATACCATGTTTACATAGTTCTTATACATATCATGCATATCTATTTCTTAGAAGAAAATACGGTCAGTGAAACAATACCTATGGAAGAATAACAAGATAAGGATCGTTATTACGATGACTACAAGAAGATGAAGTATGTTGACAAATTCATGAGGAATCTATTATATAAGTAACAATTGCCAGATAGGCCGAAATGAGAATCAAACTTAAAGAAACCCGGAAGGAGTCAAATCAGAAAGAAGTCAGTAATCAAGAGGAAATTAGAATAAGACTTGTGACACTTTGCAGAAGGAAATAAGGATGTAGACAGAAGCATGGACTCTCTTAGATGGAGGGAGTTGATTAGATAATTCCAAAATAAGCGCATGCATTCATGCATGAAGCAAAGATTAGGAGGGAGCTAATCCTAAATTATATGATCCATTGAAGAATCCATGAAGATTATGAAGTATCTGTCCATCTTCCCCATTGAAAGTAGCAGCCATGATAAGCAACAATGTTTAGTTTGACTCTAGAAGAAGTATTCTTCGAAAAGAAGTCTTAAGTATCCTTGGTTGTATATCTACATCTATGTTCCTATGATGAATGGAAGAAGTTGGAATATTCAGGAAGGAAGGGAATGGAATCTATAGAAGACTACATGGACCCCAAAATTAAAGAGGAACATGAGAAAGCACATGAAGGTTCCAAGAAATAAAGAAAATCCAGAACAACCAGTTATTATACCAAGAATCATAAGACTACCCGCTTGATTTGAACCCACTAGAAGCATTCAAGCAGAAGAAATGGAAGTTGTGATGAAGAATAGTGTATGTAAGAAAATGTGAAAAAGACTTATGAATGGAAGCAGTGCGAGATCCAGAACTAGAGGTTCTTCCAGAAGGAGGGAGAAGACTATGTCAACAACTTGTTCTAGTAAACTAGATATACCTCTTGCATTATCCATGGATTGAAATTTACATGTTCTTCCCAATAAATTAAATTGAGAAAGAAGCTTATACCAGAAAGAGACCCATGTATGAAAATTGAAGAAGACCTTGTATGGATTCAAGCAACTTGATGCAAAGTATCTCAGATACAGCAAAAGCGTGGATAAAACTTTCTATGACAGAGAAAGTGTATCAGAATGGTTACTCAGAAGTCTGGGATGATGGATTGCAAATCCATGGCTAAATCCCATGATAACAGATCTGAAGAAGTTGAAGAGAATATAATCTAGTAGACCCATATCTATATTGACAATTGATTGGCTCGTTAATGTATTTGGAGAATACTCAGCTGGATATTTGTTTTGTGGGATGTTTGAATTATGACATACAGTTGCATGAATTTATCGATTCAGATTGGGCAGGGAGTGCATATGATAGAAGAAGTGCTACTTGGATATGTTTCAGTTTGATCTTTGCCACGATGTCATGGGATAGCAGGAAACAGAATTATATTTCACTCAACACTACATAAGCAAATTATATTGTAGCTTGTGATGCTTGTATTCGACCATGATATATTGTAATGATCATAGCCATGTGAAGCTTTCAGAGAAATCAGTGTTCCATGACATGCCAAAGTACATTGAAATCAAGCATTATATTCTCCATGAATGGCCCAGATGACTCAGTTTGTATCATGATATTGTTATGCAGGTTGATAACAGATGATATGATTGTTGTGGAGACTGTATATCTTTGGATAGTAGTTATATACCACTATAGTGGATGTGTTCCATTCGTTGTGACTATGTGTCACTGGTTAGGATCCATGTGCTACTAGGTGTGGTTGTGTACTACTATGGATAGACACAATTGTGTTCTATTGGATGGCAATGTTTTGATTGCCATGGAGACTATCACTAGTGTTGGATATGATTACCAGCTAGATGGATAGTCAGTATGATGATGGACAGACATTCTCCCTATGGAAAATGGTCCAGGACAATCATTCTTCTAGGACATATGTCCAGATTAGAAGAATATTCCTTGTAGAGCATGGCGTGGCTTCTAGCATCTGTTGGAATAGTTATTCTTCTAGGACATATGTCCAGATTAGAAGAATGGTTCTTATATCACTCTGTGGAGTGAGTGACTTATTCAACATCATGACTGATTACCTAGATGGAGTATGGCTTCGAGAGATGATGCAGTTGATGCTATCAAATGATACTGATAGTGATGATGGTGCTCATTATTTGATCATGAGATAACATGTGTGGCTATGATGATGCTACTGGTTGAATGGTATATTTGTGCTCAAGACCATTGCATTTAATACCTCCCTAGCTAGGAGGGAGTGTTGATATTATGGTAGTTGCAAGAGGTATTAACCTCCACATGTAACCTTTGATAAGACTAGAATATTTTGGGAAGCAAGAGAAACCCTAAAACATTGAATAAAAACTCTAGGAGACAAGTCAGTTCAAGAGAATATTTAATATTGAGTTATTAGCCTCTAGAAAGAGAAGTCGGACCAATCAAGTGAGATAGAGTAGTATAAATAGAGGGGCGCTAGAGCTCATTTGTCATACTCACTCTCACAACTGCATAAGACCAATGGTGTGCTAGTTTGGAGAGGAACTGCAGCTGTAGCTGCAACTGCTACAACTAGCATTTTGGTTTTGGCTTGGAATTTCTCTTGCTTATGGTTTGGACTTTTAGCTTGGTCTTTGGTTTTTCTTTCTTGGTGCGCTAGCCTTGGATAAAGGTGTGCTACCTTGTTTGGCTATTGGATTGCCTCCAAAATTATTTTGTCTATCAAGGTGAAGGTGTTCGTGGGTGGCCTTTTTGCCTATGGTTGGGTGAAAATATTGCTATATTTTTTATGGTGAAATGAGCACACATATTTTTCTAACACAACTATCATCCCTTTGTCACATAAGATGGTGATCTTGTCCATTTTGAAGCTCTATCCATTCATTATTTTGCCTAATATTGTATTTCTACATCTTAATATAATGTATACTTCTTGCTTATTAAAAAAACATATAAACAACCAATTATTAACTTTTATTTAGCTACTAATGTTCCTTATAATTATTAATGGTAATATTAATAATTAAATATTATCTTTATTTACAACTATTCATTTTAATCAATGATTAATTATTAATTTTATTTGATAATTGATGATGATCAATGTCCACTAAGATCAGTTTTGGTTTATCTAACCTTAAGAAAATTAATACATAATTAATAGATTTGTTCTAACATTTTGTTTTTATGATTGAAAAGATTAGAGAGAAACTTGCCTAGCTCTTTTTTATTTTCATGAGTTAACCATTTATGAAGATCAATAGTGTTACAAATATTATGAAATTGAGACCTAATGTGAGCATAGGCAGGACATTTTAACATAAAGTGGTTTTCATCCTCCACTTTCTTAATATCACAAAGGTTACATTTTCTTTGTTCGGAGAGTGTTTAGGTCTTGTCCAACTCCTAGTTTCACTACCAAGCTTGTGAGAATTCATTCTTAATTTAGCAATGTTTATTTTTTCTTTAAGCTAACACTAGTATAAAGATATTTTTGACCTTTTAACTTGAGGTTAATGATCTCTCTATAATACATGCTGAACTTTCTCTTATTCTCTATTTCTTTGATGTGCCACAATTTCTCTTCAAATTTAGTTGTGATAGTGCTTTTAATGGTATCAATGTTTTGTAGAGTGTCCTTCCCCTTCATCCTCCAATGGTTTAGTCAATAATCAACTTCTCTTGAGTCTCAAATGATTTTTATTGGAGTTCAAAGCAATGCTAGGAAACCTCTTATCCTTCATGTTAATTATCTTATATGTATACATTAACTACCTAATCATATTCTTATTCTCAATTGGTGGAAGCCCAACATCTAAAATAAGGATTGGATAAAACAATTTATTTTAATTTTAAGATTATAAATTATAAAACATTTATGGATTTGTTTGATTTTCCTCCAAATTTTAATAAGAAATATATCAAAAATGACTTTTTTATTAGTAGAACAAAAAAATTGTTACTTTAACACATAAAATAATTACACAATATATAATGTATTTGTTTTTATATTTGTTTTTAAGTGCACATCTTAGTAATTTTATATCCTTTTACATAAAATATGCTTATACTAGTCCACTACTTACTAGAGGATACTGTAGAAAAAATAAATGTTTTTACACGTAAAAAAATTATTTTATTACTTTAATGTATGATAATAAATATATAACAAAACACCTTTTATTCAACACCTAAAAAACATAGGAAATTTACTTTTATGACTCTTTAAACTATAAATTTTAATTAATAATACATGAATTCAAGTATTTTAATTTAAATCAATCCATATTTTTTAATTTTATTTATTTTATTTGTATTTATAATAATTAGGTTGTCTATACAACTTTTTATATTAAAACTTTATACAAATTTTTATATTAATAATTGGTTGGTTCATGTTGAAGGGTATTTTTCCCCACCCAAATTTAATTCCCATAAATAACATATTAAACTCTTAAATAAATAAATTTAATAAAAATATTTCAAATATATATATATATATATATATATATATATATATATATATATAATTATCCTTAATAAATTGTAATCTTTAACTTCCATGTACAATGTTGCATACTTTATAATAATTAATATGTAACTATAACATACCAATAAATATATAATTTATTTTTTAAACTTAATAAAATCAACCATTTTAATTATTATAAAATATGCAACATTGTACATGGATTACACTTTTCTATGTAAAATTGAAATATTATATATATATAATTTAATTTAATTAAGTTTAATTTAAATTATTTAACATATTAAAATTAAATATTTTAATTTAATAAAGTTAACAATTTTAATTATTATAAAGCATGCAACATTGCACATGAAAGTTGAAAATAAAGCATGCAACATTGTACATGAAAGTTGAAAATTACAAACAATTGGAATTATATATATGAAATATATAAAAAAAAATTAATAGAATTAATATTTTAACTTAATAAAATTCATTATTTTAATTATTATAAAGCATGCAATATTGTACAATGTAATTGAAGATTACAATTCAATAATTTAATATGGAGAATTAAGAACATGTTAAGAACATGTGTTTCCTCTTAAGAGGTTAAATAGTTGGGCGGAAGGGGTCTCATACATCAATTTGGTGTCTAGCTTGGTCGTGACCTTAAAATATATTATTATTATTATTATTATTATATATATATAATAAAATTAAATATTTTAACTTAATAAAGTTAATTTTTTTTTTTTAACGAAAACAGTTATATTTTATTTTAGAGGGGTGGCAAAGCCACAGATTCAGTTACACATTGCCCCGAGTTTCTTCAGGCCTAAAGATCAAAAACCAAAATGTGATGCAACATTGTTTCAGCATAAGGTCCATCGTTGTTTCAGCATAATTTCCAGCACTGTGTTTCAGCATCTGTTCCAGCGCCGTGTTTCAGCATATGTAACAACAGTGTGTTTCAGCAACTGTTCTAGCACTGTGTATCAGCAAATGTAACAGCATTGTATTTCAGCTGTTACAGCACCGTGTTTCAGCATAAGATCCAGCATTGTGTTTCAGCTTCTGTGTTCCAGCATCTGTATTTCTGCATCTGTGTTCCAGCTCTGTTTTAGCACTGTGTTCCAACTCTGTTACAGCACTGTGTTTCAGCTTCTGTGTTTCAGCTTCTGTATTTCAGCTTCTATATTTCTGCATCTGTGTTCCAGCTCTGTTTCAGCACTGTGTTCCAGCTCTGTTACAGCACTGTGTTTCAGCTCTGTTTCAGCACTGTGTTTCAGCTTCTGTGTTCCAGCATCTGTATTTCTGCATCTGTGTTCCAGCTCTGTTTCAGCACTGTGTTCCAGCTCTGTTACAGCACTGTGTTTCAGCTTCTGTTCCAGCTATCTTTCTCAAGCGCCTGTTGCCTTCTACATTCTTTTACAAGCTGTTGTCCTTTTCAAGGAATACATTTTTTAACTGGATCCCCACCGTTTACGCTGAGTTCTCCTTGGGACAAAAGGCAGCCTTCGTTGGCTAGTTTGTCTACTTCTTTATTTGAATCTCTGAGAATATGGTAGCACTTGAAGGAGGTGAAATCTTTTAGAATGTATCTTAACCTTTGCAGATTCTTGTTTAGCCCCGCATCTTTAAACTGTCCTCTTGAGTGTATTATTTTGATCAAGATCTCAGAATCTCCAAATGCTTGTAGCTCTCGGTGTCCTCTTTCCCTGGCTATCTGGAAAACTTTGATCAAACTCAGAATTTCTGCTTGATTATTGGTTCGTTGTCCAAGACCCCAACAAAAGGTTGCTAGTTTCTCCCCTTCGCTAGAATAAATGATTCCTCCTGCTCCCGCTGTCCCAGGGTTTCCTTTGGAGGCGCCGTAAAAAAAGACTGATGTTTTGCCTTGTTTTTGCCACCAACTCTGAAATATGTCATGGTTGTCTCTTAACCTCCATTCTGTTTCAAGATGGGGTTTTTTCGCGCTATGGGTTTGAAGATTCAGCACGGAGGAGCCAAGCCACTCCTTTTCTTCCTGCAGAATCGAGGTATCGGTTTTGTGATTTTGGGAGCTCAAAGTTTCTAGTAGGAGGCCTTTTGCTTTCGCTACTACCATTTGGGGGGTCCATTCTGTGTTGTTGAAGATTTGCTCATTTCTTGCTAGCCATAGCTTCCAGCACACGAACTTGGGGATGGAGATCCAGATTCTGGCCCATAATGTTTTCAAGGAGAGCAAAGGGTATCTATCCTTCCAGCCAGTGAATAATTCCACTACTGAAATGTTGGTGGGAACAGCGACCTTGAGACCTTGGAGTGTAAGCTTCCAGACTTTGTTTGCAAAATGACAGCCTACAAATAAGTGGTCTGAGGTTTCCACGGCTTCTCTGCAAAGACAACATCTGTGTGGTCTGGCAATATTTCTTTTCAATAAATTTTCTCCCGTCAGAATCTTTCTGTGCATTAGTGTCCAGAAAAAGAAGTTTACCTT
>ML776792.1:518754-530817 GCA_009831015.1 Picea engelmannii
TGTATTGATTGAAGTAGCATAGTCATAAGAAAGAGGCAGGATTACATATAGAGACATGAATTTATGCCATCAATTAAATTTACCAAACTTTGGACTTAGAAGAAAACAATTGTAGAGAGAGTTACAATATCAACCAAAATCAATGATTTATTGTCTTGATAGTTCTATGAGAGCCAAAAATTTGTATAACTTGAGGATTCAATTGAAAACATTGTTCTTTCTTGTTGATTTTTCATAAAATAAGTTTCTCCTTGGTAAGACATTATGTGCATGTATCCTATGAGATTTTATTTACTATAGCTTTGTGGGTGATTTTATTGTTTTAAGAACATATAAACAAGTAATTTCTACACAATAGAGCCTCATTGTATTTTTAGTACTAGTCTTCATAAACGAAGTATATAGTTAGGATATGTTATGAAAAACTATTTCAAGGATGGTACCCAGGGTAAATTGTTACACATCAAAATGCCACACTTAAGTATCGCACCTTAAGTATCGCAAGTGTCGCAAACTGTTGTATACACCTTACTAAGTGTCGCATGGACTTTGTCAAGTGGTGTATGCACCTTAATAAGTGTTGTGTGAACTTTTCCAATTGTCACAACTCATTGACACTGTGAAAGACATTTTCCATGACCCCTAAGTCATATTGGAGGAAGAAACCCATCATTTAAAGGCCAAAAACATGCTTTTCAATTGGAAATTTGACCATATTTTGAACATTTATGAAGGGTGGTGCCCCTCTGGCCATGATGGGGGAGCGCCACTAAAGAGGGTGGTGCCCCCTTGGACTTATTTAGGGAGTTCCACTAGCGCTCTGTCTGTAACTAAAGGGGAGTGTCAGTTTGGTTAGAGGAAAATATGGCGAATCTTGCCTTTTCTTAAGGGACAACTCTAAAGAGATAAGGTTGTTTTGGGTCGAATCCTATCCTATGGCACTATCTTAGGATCAAATCCCAATTCATGGAGCCATATCCTCAACCACTTCCCTTATTAGCTAATGGTGTTTGAGCCTCCCAATCCTACAAATTGAAGGCATTTCTATGGTGAAAGGGGGAAGATGTTAGGTGTCAAACCTTTGATCCTGGAAGAAAGAATTCATTGAAGTATCATCATTTTGATCTCAATATTTTCATGCAAGGGATGGATGAGGATATCTTGGAGAAGATTGCAGTGACATCAATTTGATTTGTAAGTGCCTTCTTTTGGAATTCCATTAATATTAACTTGGTCTATTCCTTTCATTATGATTGTTCATTGTAATGTCTATGCTTAAGTCAAATTGGGTATAGATAGATATGTTTTATCTAATCACATAGAGTAGGAGAAAGGATTTGTTTGTTTTTCATCGCAGGTCTCAAATCGCGCTGAGGAGCTAGGAGATCGAGCCTAAAGCTTGGAGCAGCGAGGACAAACATTGAAACAAGGTATGTCACACTCTTTCACTTTCTTATTTCGATTGGTTATGAACTAGATCTATAAGGAAAGTAGAAACCATTTGTTTTATTCTATCTTTGGACCAAAGAAGGGGTCTTGGTTCAAAGGGCATCTTAACCTGTCCGCGGGGTAAGATTTCTCATAACAAAAAAATGGAGACTATAGTGGGGACGGACTTTGACTTGTATTTCCTTTGGTTCGTCTTGAATCCTTTCTTGTGATTAGATATTGCTTGTTTGATGCTTGATTCTAAGTTATTTCCCCTTACCTCTTCTTTATTGAAGAGTTTGCATAGGCATCAATTGAGTCTCTGATGAGTTTTAGCTTGTGGAAGCCTTTTTTAAGATTTTCCAGGAACAACACTCTCCCACAATGGCTACCAGGGCACCACTAGCCTAACGGGTGCTCCGCTTTTTCCTTCTAGGGAACACCATAACACTCAGTCTCTTTGATGACATGAGCACCACTTCCTCCTTTTAGGTGGATTTGTGAGGTTCTGCCCTACTTTTCTCAGTCTGTTGTTAAGAGGATTTTATCCTAGAGTCTCCTGATCTATCTTTGACTTTGATTGCTTGCGAAATTGACATTCATCACTCATTTCTTTCCCTTCTTTGAGTTTGAAAAATTCTCCTAGTTGTGAAATTGTATGGTTCCCTTGGGTTAACAGGATCCCTCGGTTCATCCTACCTTTCAGTTTCTTGATCTTCATCTTGCAAAGTTTTCATATTACTTGATTGTTTTGAAGTTTTCATCAACTAGATTTTGCAAAGGCTGTTTGGTATTGAGCTCCTTTTGTCTTCATTGAAACATCTCACTTTTCCAATGATTAGGACTCTCTTGTTTACCATAATCTAGACTTGAATATTGATTATTGTTGCTTGTTTTTTGAGGATTTCCAAGAGTGATTGTTTTCTTTCCTTTTACATCATTTGGGTTCTTGTTTGAACGTATGTTGGAAGCATTCTAACATTTGTATTCTTTGGGAACTTGCCGACCTTTTTTAGTGCATTTTTTTTTATATTCTTTCTTGCTTCGTGTCTCTTTGTGTCAAACATTGATTCCTTTCATTCCATTTGAAAGTACCGAAGCATTAAAGTTTGTTTTTCATATCTCATTACATTGGATCAAACAATTTATTTATTTTTGCATTCTAGTTTTTGGGTGGTCAATATCGCAGTTTGCATTTGGTAGATTGCATTGGGTTTATGCATTTGGGAATGGAAAAAAGTCTCTTATCCTTTCCATAGTTAGCATTCATCAAAGTTGAATTTTTTGCATTTCATTTTCATTTTTCATAGTTTTAAGAGTCATGTAACAATATCATCAGTTGCACCTCCATACCCCTAAGTAAACGAATAGCCATAAAATTAAAGCGCTAATTAACATCCATCTAGAGATTTTTATTTATAGGGCTCTGCAAACCTACATTATATTAGTTGTATGGATTTGGAGTAGGTGGTGAAGATAACTCTCCAAAGCTATAAAAAAAACATAGAATCATGAGTTAGGGAGAGAAATCCATTTGCCACATCACTTTCATCGGCATCCCTTCTCACACAAGGATCAATCACGATATCACATTAGGGTCAGCGGAGTAACTAACCCCGCTTCATTGGTCTTGGTGGAGTGGTACACACGTAATACAAAAGATGTTGTTAGACACTTGGGGATCACTCAGGAGGTTCACACCTCTTTTAGAGGCACCTCTCAAGGGGATTTTGGGTTTTGACCCTGCTCTTCCGTGTATTCCCGAATGTCGACTATTTCCCCAGGCTCTGTTGTTGTAAGTGGTAGCCTTAGTGGCCATAATTTTTAGGGCTCATTATGATTGTTCATTGTAATGTCTATGCTTAATTCAAATCATGCATAGATAGATGTGTTATCTAATCACATAGAGTAGGAGAAAGGATTTCTTTTTTTTTCATCGCAGGTCCCGACTCACGCTAAGGAGCTTGGAGCAGCGAGGACAAACATTGAAACAAGGTACGCCACACTCTTTCTCTCTCTCATTTCGATTGGTTATGAAATATATCTATAAGGAAAGTAGCAACCATTTATTATATTGTGTCTTTGGACCAAAGAAGGGGTCTTGTTTCAAAGGAGAGCTTAACCTGTCCGTAGGGTAAGATTTCTCACAACAGAAAAATGGCGACTCAACTAGGTATGAACTTAGACTAGTATTTCCTTTGGTTTGTCTTGAATCCTTGCTTGTGATTAGATATTGCTCATTTGATGCTTGATTCTGAGTTATTTCCCCTTCCCTCTTATTTATTGAAGACTTTACAGAGTCATTTATTGAGTCTCTACTGATTTTTGGCTTGTGGAAGCCTCTTTTAAGATTTTCAAGGACCAACACTCCCCCATAGTGGCTACCAGGGTCCCATTGGCTTGATTGGAGCTCCCCTTTTTCCTTCTAGGGAGCGCCATAGCGCTCTGTCTCTTTGATGACATGAGTTCCACTTCCCCCTTTTAGGTGGATTTGTGAGGTTCTGCCCTTCTTTTCTCAGTCTGTTGTTAAGAGGCTTTTAGCCCAGAGTCTCTTAATCTGTCTTTAACTTTGTTTTCTTGAGAAATTGGCATTCATCACTCATTTCTTCCCATTCTTTGAGTTTGCAAACTTCTCCTAGTTGTGAAATTGTATGGTTCCCTTGGGTTAACATGATCCCTTGGTTAATCCTACCTTTCAATTGTCTGATCTTCATCTCACAAAGTTTTCAGATTGCTTGATTGTTTAGAAGTTTTCATCAACTAGAGTTTTTAAAGGTTGTTTGGTATTGATCTCTTTTTTTCTTCATTGAAACATCTCTCTTTTTCAATGATTGGGAATCTCTTGTTTACCTCAACCCAACCTCGAATATTCATTCTAGTTGCTCGTTTTTTGAGGATTTCCAAGAGTGATTGTTTTCATTCTCTTTTAGATCACTTGGGTTCTTGTTTGAACTTATGTTGGAAGCATTCTGAAATTTGTATTCTTTGGGTACTTGTCGACCTTTTTGAATGAATTTTTGTTTGGTCTGCTTTCTTGCTTCGTATCTCTTTGTGTCAAACATTGATTCCTTTCATTCCATATGAAATTACTAAAGCATTAAAAAAAATTGTATATCTCATTGCATTAGATCAAATGATTTTTATTTTTTTTGCATTCTAGTTTTTGGGTGGTGAATATTTGTAGTTTGCATTTGGTAGATTGCATTGAGTTTATGTATTTGGTAATAGAAAAATGACTCTTATCCTTTCCATAGTTAGCATTCATCAAAATTGAAATTTTTGCATTTCATTTTTGTTTTGCATGGTTTTAAGAGTCAGGTCACAATATCATTAGTTCCACCTCCATACCCATGAGTAAACGAACAACCATAAAATTAAAATCCATCTAGAGATTTTTCTTTCTAGGGATCTAAAAACCTACATCAAATTAGTTGTAGGGATTTCGAGTAGGTGGTGAAGATAACTCTCCAAAGATAAAACAAACATAGAATCCTGAGTTATGGACAGAAATATGTTTTCCACATCATTGTCCTGGGCAACACTTCTCACACAAGGGTCAATCACGAGGTCACATTAGGGCCAGCGGAGTAACTAAACCCACTTTGTTGGTCTTGGTGGAGTGGTCTACACATATTACAAACGGTGTTGTTAAACACTTGGGGATCACTTGGGAGGTTTACACCTCAGTCAGAGGCACCTCTGAAGGGGATTTCGGGTTTTGGCCCTACCCTTGCGTGTATACCCAACTGTCGAGTGTTTCCCCAGGATTTTTTTTGTAAGTGGTAACCTTAGTGGCCATAATGTTTAGGTCTCATACACAAGGTAACGATGAAGGGGGGATTCTTTGTTGTACTTTCAACAGATGTTGGTCAAACTCACTCAGGCTCCTTGGAGGGTAACCCACGGTTTCACCATGTGTAAACTTGCACCATGGTGTAACTCTGTTAATCAGGTCGCCAATGTAATTTTTCCACCTGCTTTGTCTCATCCCTTCCTATATTGATCCTGCGATGTTGGATTTCATCACCACCTAGTGGTTTCATTGTGGGAATATTTGTTTGTATATTTACTTCCTAGATTTTTTAGTGTGTATTGTTTGTTTTCCCTAGTGTACCTTAGGTTGAATCAGTGTTTGTGGCGTCAGTTCCTAGAACTACCAACGAAGGAACCCCTTCTCCCTGGGAACCTTTTATTTTTCCTTCTTTTGGAAACGATGGTCCTCTATATATTGCCACACTGAGTCTTCCCAAACTCATTATCGGGTTATTGGTATGGTTGTTTTATACTCCGGTAATCTTGAATGCTCCCAATGATTCGAATGTAAGAACCTCACTCCAAGAACATTTACCTCATATTGACCCTTCACCTTCTTCATAGGTTGCATATTCTTCTATTTTTTCTCCCTCACCTAGTGAAAGCTCTAAAGCTAGTAACCATGTGGATAAGAAGAAGAAGAAAAGGAAGATTAAGAAGAAGAAAAATAAGAAAGGGGACAAACTTCCAACCGTTGCAGGACATTTTGGAAGTAATCAACCATTTACTTTCATTCAGGCTCAGAATATTGATGAGGTTCACAAGCCTATCAAGACAACTCGAAAACCCAATTTCCCTTCTTAAGGATCTCCCTGGTATTCCCAAGTTTTTAGACGTGTGGCCCATGAGTTGGAAACAAGTTATGTCATCAGCCTCTGCAGGTCATGCTGGTGACAACCCTTCAACTAGTGAAAAAAAGGTTCAGGAGAATAAAAGTAGAGTCAAACTTCCTTGTAGGTTATGTGAAGGAAATCATCAAATCACCTTTTCCCTCATATGGATGAAGCCTCGAAATTGTTGGAAGAAATAATTGTTTCAAAACCACAACTTCCAATTTCTTATCATAAGATCTATCTTGACCCACCATTGGTTGCTAAAGTGATCGATCGATCCCACTCTTCCCTTGAAGAGTGAAGCTAAAGTGTTCAATCTGGTTCCCTCATCAGTGAATCCCAATCTTCCCATGAAGAGTGAAATCCAAGTGGTCAACATGAGTCCATCATTGGTCAATCCTGCTCTCCCCTTAGAGAGTGACACCCACCAAGTGATCAATTTGATCCCATAATTGGTCGATTCCACTCTCTCATTAGAGAGTTAAGTCGATATCGCTCATGTTTTTTTAATACCATTTCTATCATACAAGGGGGCATTTCTCCTCCTACTGTTGAACCCCCTCAAATTAATGAGGCCATTAATTTTGATTGGCATGGGCTAATCGGACCTCATCTTCCTTCCTACGTACCTTTCCAAGTCATTTTCCAAGTTTATGGTAGGAGCGTCCCTCGGACTATTGTACTAGACGAAGGTGCTTCCATTAGTATTCTATCCTCAACTGCTTAGAAAGCTTTGGGTTGCCCTATGCTTGTTTCGGTCACCTAGAATATGTTATATTTTAACAAACAAGTCACTCAACCTTTAGGGATCCTTCCTCAATTACCGTTACTTTAGGAGGGAAAACCATATATATTGACGTTATGGTAGTTCACGAGCCTTTGGACTTTACTTTTCTCCTTGGGAGAGATTATTTCTACGCCATGAAAACTAATGTGTCCATTGTATTTCGAGTGATATCTTTCCCTTATAATGGAAACATTATGACTATCGATCAACCTTCATTTGTTGATCCTCTTTTGACTACCAACCACCCGTCTTCTCTAAATGGTCCTTACATGCAAGTGGTATCGCCCCCACCATATGTTAATTATGTGGCAACATGTCCCATGCGTTCAGCTCCGAATTATGCTTCTTTTGACTTAGATCCGGTAGTTGACATGGTGATATCTTCAATAGGGATATTAGAACCTGATCTCCTTACCCATGTTGCAACCCTCGATATGTATTCCTTCCAGAGCATTGTTCTTCCATCCAATGAAGATCTATTGGAATCCATGATTGAGGTATGTCCCTTGACATGTATTCCTTCTAGAGCATTGTCCTTTTGGAAGCCATGATCAAGAAGAGGTAATGAGCATAGTTTTATTTTAGGTTCTAAGCTCATTAAAAAATGAAACTAGCACTGAGAAAACTTTCTATTTCTGTGTCAAGCTCGTTAAAAAATGAAATAGAGGTCTCGGAATCGAACTTAGAGTTTATGAGCATAGTTCTTTTCTTGTGCCAAGATCATTAAAAAATGAAACAACTGCCTCTCCATTTGAGTCGAGTCTTAAACTAGAACTTGTACCTGAACCTTCCTTTCATCCACCTGGGTCAGTTGATCCTCTTTCTTCCTCCCTCTCTGGTGAACATTTTCCTATTAGTAACCAAAAGTCTATTCTGGTATAGAAATTGGTGATAGGAGAAGAGTCGGTGAATGAAATGAATCTTGGGGGGCATGTCCCTAGCTTCTGGACATCATGCTAGAGTTGATCCACTAGCTTCTCAATATGGGGGAAAAGTACCAATTACCTATGGGTATCCTCCCTCGAAATATTTGGACATTACGTTGGGAATAACAAGCATAGTTATTTCTCTATTTCAAGATCGTTAAAAAAATGAAGCAGATTGTCTTCTTAATGGTTTCACTTTCCACTGCTTCGCTCCTATTTGTTGTATCGCTTGCTTATAGCTTGCTAATGCTTTGTTATATTTTTCATCTTGCTTTCTTATAGCCATTACAATTATGCTTCACACTAGCCATTCACATCATGTTTCTTCCATTTTGCAGTATACCTCTAGAGAGACATGCTGCTAGAAGTGATCCTCACTTGGGGGTCGTTCCCATCGTTACGTACTAGTCTTTTCTAGAACGAGCTTAGTCTTTGTTCTTTCTCATGCTCGTAAATACATGAGAATAGGTTATTGATCTCAATCTTTGTTCTTTCTCATGCTCATTAATAAGTGAGAATAGGTTAGCAAGTATACTTTTATCCCTTTTTCGGACTCGTAAAAACTATATGAAAAAGGAATTCTTTGGAATCTCCTTTAAGCTCTTTTCAAACTCCCTAAACATGAAAAGATTGTCGAGTGAGCTTGTTTCCTTTAACACTCATTAAAAGGTTTGAAAGGGCATCTTTTGAGTGGTAGTTTATGTTTTTTTAGCCTCATGAAACTAATTACGAAAAAAGAATACTCTAGTCAAGCATGACTAGAAGAGTTCTCCCTTGTATTGTTTACGTGAAAAACCACCGAGTTTACCTTCTTTGGGCTTGTAAAATTATGCATTAAGGAAACTATGTGAGTCCAATCTCTAGGACCCATACAGGACTGAAACCCTCCTTATTCAGGTTCGTTAAACATATGTCGATGGATTCATCGAAGATGATTTATATCGAGTATATGTTATCCTCCTTAAGCTCGTTAAAAAACAAAGAGGTACTCACCAATCATGGTGGGGGGGGAATTGAAAGAAGTGGGTCAAGTCTTTTGGAATCCATTATGGAAGCTATTGTTGTTTCCCTTGAGAATGGCACATGTTTGAATCTCGTCTTACAGTTGGGTAATCTTCTTGTCTCTAATTCATACCAATTCCATGTGTCATTATACTTTTTTGTTCCAGTCGAAGAGTGCTCTTATTGTCGTCACATTATGTTCTTGGTACTCGTCAAGTCAATGTTTCCAAGTCACTTGTAGTGCCTCACAATGTTCAAGGGAATTTTCATTCCAAACCAATCATTTGCAGTATTACAAGTTTCCATTCTTGTGTCGGTCCATACTCATTTAATCCACCATCTCACATCACTTTCCTGTGTCAGTTTCATGTCGATGATGGGGGATACATTCAGGCCCTCCTTCGATGAGTTTATTCATGTTGAATTCAACACATTATCGAGGAATTAGACTTGGAAACCAGTTAGTACCTTGGGACCTACATGCCTCAATGGCATGCCTCCTCCCTTTCAAAAATAGCTTTGCACCATTGGCCTCTGATCGAATGTTCAACCTCAATTCATTTATTCACATTCATTGGAATGTACTAAAGGAACCTTGGGAATGATTGTCATCATTGGCGATTTCCCTCACACTTGCTAATGGTATACCTCAATGACCGATAATCAAGTGGTTTCTACTATGTTCAACATCAAGTCATGTATTCACATGGCTAGTTTCATACTGTTTTAGGATCGAGACGAAGACCTTGGGTTGGGCGCTCACTTTGTTATGTGCTTTTCCCAGGATACGATGGAGATCATTTGAGCATGTAAAATATTTCATTATAATCTCCATGGTGACAATATTACTAATAAATATACTGTCACATAGATCCACATTGTATTGATCTATGGCTATGTTTTGTCTTCTCGTAGCTTCACTATGTATTTTTTGTGGTTGCGATCATTTCATGTCATGGAGGTATAGATCCACATTGTATCTCTGGTGGCCATATCCTTATTCAATATTCTCATGGATCTGCAGTGTATTGGTTGGCGTCCATGCTTTGAGTAAACTAGTATTTCGAGCATAGGTATGCTTGCCTCGACAATTAAACATATATTTATATTGTTTGATGGTTGTTTGTAGCTTCTATCAGGTTCTCCTACTCCATCACCCTTGCATTGAAGAATTTGTAAAGTGTTTTGGACATTAGTTTCTCTTCTGACATCACACTTTAGGGAGCATTTGTTACACATCAAAATTTCACACTTAAGTGTCGCACCCTAAGTGTCAAAAGTGTCGTATGCACCTTACTAAGTGTCGCATGCACTTTGTTGAGTGCCATATGCACCTTACTAAGTGTTTCATGCACTTTCCAAGTGTCACAACTTGTTGACACCATGAAAGACATTTTACATGATCCCTAAGTCATATTGGAGGAAGCAACCCATCATTTCAAGGCCAGAAACATGCTTTTCAATTGGAAATTCGACCATTTTTTGAGCATTTATGAAGGGTGGTGCCCCCCTGGCCATGCTGGGGAAATTCCAATTCATAGTGTATTTCCCCCTTGGCCTTATTTAGGGAGCACCACCGATGCTCTATCTCTAACTCAAGGGGAGTGCTAGTTTGGTTATAGGAAAATATGGGGAATATTACCTTTTCTTAAGGGACAAATATGAAGAGATGAGGTTGTTTTAGGTCAAATCATATCCTATGGCACTATCTTAGGATAAAATTCCAAGTCATGGAACCATATCCTCAACCACTTCCCTTATTAGCTCATGGTGGTTGAGCCTCCCATTGCTATAAATTGAAGGCATTTCCATGGTGAAAGGGGGAAGATTTTAGGTGTCAAACCTTTGATCCTGGAAGAAAGAATTCATTGAAGTATCAGCATTTTGATCTCAATATTTTCATGCAAGGGTTGGATGAGGAGATCTTGGAGAAGATTGCAGAGACATCAACTTGATTTGTAAGGTCCTTCTTTTGGATTTCCATTAATATTATCTTGGCCTATTATTTTCATTATGATTATTCATTGTAATGTCTATGCTTAAGTCAAATCAGGTATAGATAGATCTATTTTATCTAATAACATAGAGTAGTAGAAAGGATTTCTTTGTTATTCATCACAGATCCCGACTCGCGTAAGGAGCTTGAAGATCGAGCCTAAAGCTTGGAGCAACGAGGACAAACATGGAAAAAAGGTACACCACATTCTTTCTCTTTCTCATTTCGATTGGTTATGAAATAGATCTATAAGGAAAATAGCAACCATTTGTTTTATTTTGTCTTTGGACCAAAGAAGGGGTTTTGGTTCAAAGGGTATATTAACTTGTCCACAAGGGATTTCTCATAAGATAAACCCTAGAATATTCATGGCACAAGGCCATTCAACAACAGGGCTCGAAGCCATTCCAATAATATCCCTGTTAATATCACAACATGTCACTTGTGGTAATTGAACCTAGGTGGGGAGGATAACAATCATAGCTCCCCACCACCCAAGATAAACCCAATTGACAAAAAAAATGAAGGACGTGGGGGTGGGATTTGATCCACTTATGTCTGCATGCATCACGAAGATGAAAAAAACCCTAGTCCTAGCTTCTTAGAAGAAGTTTTCCATTCCCAAAGGACTTGGGGGTTGGGGATGAAAAATATTTAAATCTTCTCAAAGGATTTCGTTTAGGTTTTCATAGGTAGACATATGAGAATTGTATGGAGGCATTCAAGAATTTTTGAGTTCTCTACATACGTTCTGGACTACAAAGTTGAGTCCATCATTAGGAGAATGACATCTCAAGGGGATAAGAACCTGAGGGAAGCTCCAACTCCCCAAATCTCTGGCTACAACCAGAAGGAGGCTACAACCCCCAATGTTCTCCAGCTACAACCGGAAGGTGGCTACAACCACCTATCCTTGCCTCGTCCTGCCACCCTGAAGTAGAGGTAGAATGATGGAACCACTGTCACACTATCACTGTGAGATATATCGTTGTAAACCTGTACCAATAAATCTGAACCATTCATCAACCATGCATCAACCTGTAATCAACCTGTACCATAAACAAGTGCATAAACCATGCACCAACCTGTAATCAACCTGTACCATAAACAAGTGCATCAACCATGCACCAACCTATAATCAACCTGTACCATAAACAAGTGCATCCAACCATGTACCAAGTATGTTCCAATCACGTGTCAACTACTCATCAACTATGAATCATCAATATGTACCAACATCATCAACTATACACTTCATGTATGTGTCAACTCATCAAC
>ML776792.1:541067-576075 GCA_009831015.1 Picea engelmannii
ATATTTACTTCTTATCAACCATGAAAAAACAATAATGAGTCATATTTACATCAAACACTATTGGGTCCATTACCCAAACCTTTGTGCTACGGGTCTTTCTTCAAGGGTTGACATCAATGACAACCAACCTTAATCAACAAGAAGGACAATGAAACAATCCACCATTTCATTATGTATTGCACCTTCTCTAAGGCGGTCTAGAAAAAACTCCAAAGGAAAATAGGAAATTCTTGCATCTGGGATGGAGAATCTAAAGAAGTACCCTTCAAAAATCGGTTGGACAATCATCAAATCAAACATTACAGAGATCTTCCCTTGATAGTTTCATGGGGTATTTGGATTGCTCAGAACCACTCTGTGTTCAAGGATGTTAACTCCTCTCCCTCTCACTATGCACTTCAAAGTTTGGCTATTCTTACAACCTACCCAAAAAGCTCATCATTTGTGCCTTTGAATCCTCGAATGGAGACCATCATACAAAAAGAAAAACCTTGGTCTTTATTCGATGGAGTTTCCCAAGGGAATCATTCTCTTAGCAGAGTTGGTAGCAGTATCCACCTCTCAAAAGATCAGACCATATCCTTCACTGCTGACCTCTGTCAAGCAACCAAAAAATTTAGTGAGATAACAGATTTAAAGCTTACTCTTCATCTAGCAAGGAAAAAAGGAATCTAACATATGCACATTTATGGTGGCTCTTTATTTATAGTAAACTAGTTGACTGGTGTCTTCTCTATACAAAATTACACCCTAATGCATGTTTTTCAAGACATCAAAAGATCTACAATTTTTTTCTCTTGTATGTCTTTCAACCATGTGTAAAGGGATCAGAACCAAGAGGTAGCTTGGATCTCAAAAGTTGGAGCCACAATGGACTGGGGCTCTTGGAAGATCATTGAAAAAAACCAGGTGGGAAATTCAGAATAGTTCCATGACTCATGGTTACAAATTTCACTAGCAGACCAATTTTTTTTCTTATATTCTCAACAAAAGTTTTTCTATATATCATTTTTTATAAAAAAAAAATATTTTTGATCAAATTGTGAAGGAACACTTAGTGCCAAGTTGTTTGACACAGTTTTGACCAACTTTATTACAAGTCATATATATGTACATGGGAATTTACATTGGACATGCTAGCCCTTTTTTATGGTTGTTGGATTGTAATTTTTTATTTTTTGTTGCAAGTTCCAAACTATAGAATTATGGTGAAACTTGCACAGAGAATCTAGCTAAAAACAATTCATACAAAGCTTGGAAATTGAGAGAAGGAGAGAAGAGATGAGAGAAAATAATCAAAAGAATTATATTCACTAATGAGAGGATGGTAAAGATAGATACTATATACTCTCTATGAGAAAACTAATGTGCTATAGTAGTGGTCTAGAGAGATCTAGACACTCACTGATAGAGACTGGAGTGAACTATCACCTAGTCCTAGTTAATTTGTCACGCGGTCATCAATTAACTGAGTAATCACTAGTGGAGTGAGGAGAGAATCATGCATGCACTTGTGTGGTGCCTTCTTGATGATGATTCCAAGGTAAGTGCGCACTCGTGGTAATGATATTAAGGTATGCATGCAACATTTGGTGATAATATCGAGGTTGCCATGCAAGATTCCACTCCACTAGTCTAACTGAGGTGTAATTGACTCAATATTGAAGAGGATGTAGCAGTCTCATCTAGTAGAAAATCTTATCATCTAGGGGAGACTATCTCTAACCAGGGGAACTCTCAACATAGACTAGTCAAACTAGGAAAAGAAATACTAAGTGAGTGTGTAATATCTCCAACACCCCCCTTGAACACCACTAGGGTGCAGATGATGAATGGGTCCCGACAACCAGGTCCATGTTAGGTACCCAATGTACAATGCATCCAAGAATGAAACACTGAAAATAGAGGAAAGAGGGAAAATCTCGTGGGAAAATACCCCTCTCAAATTACAATGCATCAAAAGAAAGAATGAAGAAAGGAAGTTTCCAAGAAACTGCGTCCTTCACTCCAAGATGATCGTGCAGAAGGTGGAACTTATGCTCAGTAAATTTCTTGATGAAGATGGTTGCAGTCTATTCAATGGATGGGCACTACTGCAAATCAATGATCATATCATGTATCATCTCTCTAATGTAATGCATATGGATCTTGATGTGTTTGGTGCAATGTCGTTGCACTGGGTCTCTACAAAACTTGAGAGTTCTTTGATTGTCATACCAAATGACAGTCGAATGATGAAAATGAATGCCAATATCGGTGAGGAAGCTTTGAAGCCAAAGTGCCTGAATAGTGACATTGACAGATCCTCTATACTCAGCCTCTATTGATGATAGAGAAATATCTAACTTCTTTTTTCTCGACCAATAGATGGGACCAGAACCTAAACTAGTCATGTACACAGAAGTGGACTTGTGATATGTGTTATCACCAACCCAATCAGAATTGATGAAGTCCATGAGATCTAATGCACAACCTATTGCATAGTGGATCCCATAACCTGTGGTGACCTGAACATATATAAGGAATGTGCTTGGCATCCTTCCATTGTACTTCATGTGGCTCCTACATGTACTTGGAGACTACCCCTACTGCATATAAGAGATCTGACCAGTTGTGGATGAGATATAAAATGCTCCCCACATGCTATCGATACAAGGTGTTTTCCACCACTGGTGTATCCCCACCATCCTTAAGATGCACCCCAGACAGAAAGGGTGTGGTGTATCCCCGACATCTAACAAAAGTGAGAGAGAAAGTAGGCGTCCATATTCATGTACCATACTCTAAGTTTCAGTTTGATGCCATAGAGGGACTTCTTCAGTTGGCATACTAAGGATGGGTTATGAATGAACCCCTATAGCTACTCCATGTAAATATTATATAAGATATCCCTGTGAAGAAAATCATTCTTCATGTTCATCTGGTGAACTTCCCACCCCCTAGTTGCCACAATCACAAGGGCCAATCATATGGAGTCCATATTTTCTATAAGAAAAAATGTCTCATCACAATATATCTTGTGGATCTCCTGAAATCCTTTGGAAACCAGTCTTTCCTTATACCTATTCACATGTATTTCGACTGCCTTCTTGGTCCTGTAGACCCTTCTATATCTAACAATATTCTTGTCTATAGGAAGAGGAACCAAATCCCAAGTCTGGTTCTCAAGGAGAGATTTATACTCCTCCTGCATGGCAACTTCCCAGAAGGGATTCTCTGCAACCTCTACATATGTATGTGGGTCTAAAGATAAAACCATATACTAATGCATGGGAATCATTGGTTTGGTAGTTGTGAGTACATGAGGAGGATCCTAAAACTGAGACATTGTCCTCCTTCGATCTACTAGATCCCCCACAAGGTCTCTTACTACATGTAGGGTGGTTTGTGCCCACTTGGGAATCTGAGGTGGATCAACATCTGCATGTTGATCATCGGCATGCTAATCATCTTATGAATTATATTTGTAGCTTAGATTTGAACCATGATCAGAGTGAGTAGACTCATCATCACTCATCTCTAGTCAAGGTAATGGTACAAAGGTATCTGCATGTGGCTCTGACGGTGCATGCAAGGGAGTTTCCTCAAATTGAACACTACACTCAATGATGAGCATGTCAGTAGATCATCAAGTAACCTGTAACCCTTCACACCATCTATATATCCCATGAATATGCATGTGGTACTCTATGAATCTAATGCTTTCCTCTTTTTAGAGGTTACGGGGGCCCATGCATGTCATCCAAATATTCAAAAGTGGGTGACTTCTGGTTTGTTGCCACTCCATTCCTCAAATGGGGTTTGGTCCTTGATAGATCTGCGAGGAGATTTTTTTCTGAATGTGGTTGGCATAGTTAAGTGCCTCGGCCCAAATCTTGGGAAGTAGAGATCGTGCATGCAACATGCAATTGGCCATCTCCTTGAGGGATATGTTCTTCCTCTCGACTACTCTATTCTGCTGCAGAGTGTAAGGTACTATGTGCTGCAGCTGTATACCTACCTTTGAACAAAGATGTTGGAAATATTGATTCACATATTCCCCCCTGTTATCGAACAAATCGGTAATTGTTGGCACAAACTAATATCCCTAACTTCAACAAGAAATTAGAACAAAATAGAGCAGAATACAAGCTTCTCCTTAGATTTCATTGTAATATAAACTAGTTCAAAGAGGGACAAATGACATACCGTTTAAACGTCGTTTGATCCTCACTAATATTGTTCTTGCTCTATCTTTGGATTTGTGGGATGTTGAACCTGTTTAGAAGCACAAACCAACACAGAGAGAGAACAACAATATATATATTCCAATGAAGCCTGTGCATAAGATCAAGGAGTTATACAATAAAAAGGGAGACACTTTTATAGGGAAGAAATGTATTATTGCATTATATTGATGAAAGTGGAGAATACAACCTGTTGGGAAATTCAATTGCTTAAATTGCTTTCATTTAATTATCAACCAAGGATGCTCATAATATTGTGATGATGCCAACAAAATATATGCAAGAGTAGGAATCTAACTCTAATCTAATAAAATCCAATCAAATCCTAAATCTTTCATTCCACTTAATAAGACTTGGTTGTTGTAGGCAAGAAAACACTAGCTCCCTTACAGGAGTTCCTCTTGTGATGTTTCACAAAACCTATCAACAATCAAGATCATCAAGTAAACACTCATGCATTGAAAATAAATACACTTAAAAAGGATTAGTTGTTGTAGGCATGAAAACACTAGCTCCCTTACAGGGGGTTTTCTCGTAATGTTTCAAATAATATATCAACAATCAAAATCATCAAATAATTCTAATCAAAAAAATAAATCATATAAACCTATTCAAATAATTAGAACAAGAAGAAAATGCTACTATGATCTATTTGGAGTGAGCTCAATTCTCCCAAGAACAAAGTAACACATAAACTAAATCATTCTAAATTTAAACTAGAGAATGGAAACTGATGTGAAAAGAAATCTTGATTCTTATTCCATCATAAGTTGGACATAATGCTCCAGGAGTCCTCCTTTGAAATGGAGGATCCACTCCTATTTATACAAAAATTTAAGATAACTTAGATCCACAAATGTCTCATTTGGTTACAACCATGTGCTCATACCTATTAAGTGATATCTCTACAAATCCTCTCACAAATCTCTCTTTCATGATTAATCTCCATCCAAGATACTTGAGTAAAACTCCAAATCTTCATCAAATATTCAAGTGGTTGAAGAGGAAATTCGAATTTGAGGCTTTATGGTCAAATTTGACTTGGTTGGAGTCTTCAAATACACCTGTAAACATCATGAAACTCATCCCACTTTCATATATATGATCCAGATTATTTTCGACACGAAATGAGAGCGGATATATAACACATAAATATTTAAAGATACTAAAAGAGAGGCAACAATATAACAAAGATATAGCAGAAATAAACAAGATTCACAAATATACAGTAATACACGATTTCTATTAATGAAAGAAATGTACAGAGACTGTAAAAATACAGAGTGAAAGACTCGCTCGAATGGTGGCAGCTTATCTCTGAGAAGAGATGTGACGGCTACTCGCATTCGCTAGAAGATGATCGCAATTAGGCTCTGAAGGCCTTTTTACAATAAGCAGGAATGCCAAAAAGCCTAGACATCCAAAAACCTAACCCTGGGAGATGAAGCGCCAAAAGTCATGTGGGCCCCGTTTGGGTAAGTTGGTGCATCAACTTCTCGAGGTCGTAACTTTTGCATATGATCTCTGTTTTAGGCACATGATAGCTCGTTGGAAAGATATATCCGAGGACGATCCATTTTGGTCCCCGTTTTCTCAAAAAACATCGTTTAGGGCCTCAAAATGGCCTCGGAAGTTAAAAACGGCTAAAAATAGTAAATTACCAAAATTGCCAAAAACATGTTTTGGGCCAGTTGGAGAAGGTGGGTGGCCACCGATATCCGCCAGGATCAATATAAGTGTAAACATGTCATTTTTCAAATATTTAATCATAAATTCACTCAAAAACACTAAAATAGATGCATTGGAAAATAATATATCTAAAACCCACGTAATCATGAAAATGGTTTAATGTAAGGGTATGGGAAAGCGGAATATGGTTAAAAGTGAAGTGAAAGTGAAGTGAAAGGTTGGTAAAAAGATGGTACTTTGGCGACCCAACACAACCTATGCCTTATTGTTGCATGGTCCCTTCCAATGGCCCTTTGCTTCAACATACACACCTTTTCTCCAATGATTTTGATGAAGAGCATTCATAATCTGAATTGGAAAGCTAAAGCAAAGCTATCACAAGTATAATCCTCAGCAAAATTCTTCATGAATAAGCCAAACTAGCCTTTACCATGAGAGATCCCTCTTTTTATAGGATGAAAGAGGGACGGATGAGGAGATTAGGATGATGCCACTAAATCAGAGAAGCTAGTAAGATCCAAACCGATCAGAGGCCACCTCATCTTCTAGAAGATTCCATTCTAGAACTTTCATGAATTTCACTTTTTCCCTTGTTTGAGCATTGTCGCACTCTAAGCACAAACAACCTATGGCGACGTCGCAGCCCATTTTGGAGCAACACACGACGATCAAGCATCATTGCACCCCAAGCATTTAGCAGGATGCGACGATCTCTTTTGATAGGGTTTTTAAGAAAACAAAGATGATTCAATTTCTCAGGGAGAAAGTCTCATTTCTTCAGTAGCTTCAAGGAACAGAGGAGTAAGTCATACATGTATTGTCAGTTGATTACAAGGTGACCAAAATAATTTGTAACAGAATTCCCCCCAAAGTATGAAGTTGGAACATGTGACAGCTGAAATAGTTCGTAGAATGTGTGTGTCGAGAACAAGAAGCACATCGGTCGGGAACCTGCAAACAATCAAGCATCTGCATAATAATATATCATTTTATGAGGTAGGCATTCCCATACGCAGACCACTAGTGACTCTAATCATAAGTTTCAAGTGAGTCATGGCCACCAAACGTACACTATGGATCCATGTCATCATGATTTAACATAGCCATGAGAAATACATTGTGGATATATGCTCTAAAAACTCAAATTTGGGCATAGTCATGAGACATACACGGTGGATCTATGTGTCATATAGACTTATGAATACTCCATTGCAACCTCGACTGATATGGCGATATCCATGGTCTTCATTTTCATCGTCCCAGAGTACGAATCTGTCCATGTGATTACAGGTGTCGAAGTCGAACATGGTAGAAACCACTTGATTACCAGTCATTAATGGATATTTTTAACAAGTGCGAGGGAAATCACCATTGATGTCAATGACCCCCAAGGTACTCTAGTACAATCCAACGAATGTGAATTAATGATTTGAAGTCGAACTCTCAATGGAATATTCCAATCAGGGGTCAATGATGTGAACCCACTATTGAAAATGAGGAAACCTGCCATTGAGGCATGCAGGTTCCAAGGTACTAAATGATTTCTAATTCTAATTCCCGGATAGTAAGTTGAAGTCGACAGGAAAATAATCATCACAGGAGGGCCTTAATGTATCCCCAATCAATGACACGAAATATGTAACAAATTTGAAGTAGATCAGAGTATAAAGTGATTCATAACTGACTCAGAGAAGGCCGACATCGTAAGAATTTGAGGACTGCAGATGGCCAACTTGATAGAAGGCTTGTTTAGGTTGAACTTCTCTTGAACATATGAAAGACACAACAACTGTCTTGGCAACATTGACTCAAGGAGGACCCAACATATGAACTTGTGGATGGTTACACGAGAGACAAATGGATTTCCCAACCCGGATACAATGATGAAGAGGGGTGCCATGTTCAAGAGCGACTTACTGCCACTAACACAGATATAGATACACATTTATTTCCCAATTTTCCCCCACCATTTATGGCGAGTACCTATTTATTTTTACGCAAGCTTGAGGAGGACAACATATTCTTGTAACGTAAGCTCATCCTTTGGATAAGTACCTCGAAGTATTTTTAATGAACCCTAGGAAGGAGTGGTTCGGTCACATATGGGTCCTTCGACGCCTGTTTTACGAGTGAAAAGAAATAAAATTCATGGGTTTTTCATGTTTAGAGAGTCTGAAAAACACTTAAAGAAAACTCCAAAATGTCATTTTTCGTAAATTAATTCGACGAGACCGAAAAAGAGATAATCTATCTTTGATCAGATGTTTTCTTCGAATACTTTTACGAGCGTGAAAAGAACAAGGTCGCTCGGCTATCTTTTCATGTTTAGGGAGATTGAAAAGAGCTTAAAGGAGACTCGAGGGGGTTCGTTTTTTGTATTTCCATTACGAGTCTGAAAAAGCGATAAAAGTTTACTCGATTACATTCTCATAGTTTCAGAAGCGTGAGAAATAATAAAGACCATGCTCAGAGTTTTTCTAAAAAACCTAAAAGTATATATACATCATAAAAACATGCAAAAACGACCAAAATGGAGTGATCCATATCAAAATTCTGGTCGTCAAATCTCTCAACCTGCAATATTGACACTTTCTAAAGTTCATTAGGTTTGAGACATAGGTGAAAATATTTAAAAATTAATTTAATTTGAAATTAAAATGGTAAAAGTAAATATAATAGGTCAAAACTAGTTCATTTACCATTTCATATGAATTTTCATCAAACAAGTGCCAAAAACCCTTTTTTTCCTCCGATCTTCAAGTGACGATTATGGAGCGCCCGATGGACGATTTCTTGAGCTGTTTCCGTGAGGCAGGTGTTCTTCCTCCCCTCTCTCTTTTCAATTTTAATGGTTAAATTTTGATTTTATCGTCAATTTTCCAAGAGAGATTACGCCTTCAGATAGTTGCAGGCCCTCCCTATAGGGAACTGTGACGATCCTATATCTTCGTAGGGGTTCTACAAATAGGGTGCGACGACGCCGCACTGTGGGAAATTTGACCCCCACGATGACCACAACTCAAAAACTAAAAAGAGAGAGAGCTAAGAAAAAATCCAATTTTGAAATTTTGATGAACTAAATCATCTTTTATTATTGTTTGGCATATTTTCATTGGTCATCATGCTTGAATGGAGGGAACAAGAGCATGAGGAGGAATGTTATTTTTCCGGTAATTATCCGGGCACTGTCATGTCACTATGGAAGTGTGTCTTGCTAAAAAATTTCAAAGTGCAGGGCTTGAGGGCCCAATTGACGCTATTGGAACACTTAGTCCACATGTGGGACATTAATGAGCAAGAATTTCATGTCAAGGTGCATACACTCACTCTAGAGATTGATGACATCTACTTCTTGACTCGTTTATCTCATCGTGGCTCTCGAGTTTCACTATATGGAAGCCAAGGCGGTGGTGAACCCATGGATTATTATGTAGCACATCACTGCGTAGTTGGTACAAAGAAACATAGTGGCAAAGTTGACATAAAGGATGTTTTAGACTTGTCTTTGAGGACCATTATCTATACTATTACTTGTATGGCAGGGAGTGCAGCTCCTCACATAGCCTTACAAAGCCATTTCCAGTATGTTATTGAGTGTATGGAGCCTCATGTCTTCAACTGGTGAGAGGGCCTCCTAAAAAACATGAAGAAACAATTAACAAAGTGTAGGACCGGTCGATTGAAACAATTCAGGTATGGATCGATTTTGGTATCCTTCCTCCTAGAGAGAGTCCCAGTTTTGTGCCTACAACATGTGGATTGGGGTGTACCTTCTCCATATGATCTTCGGATGAAGAAGTGGGTAGACTTGATGGCACGCAATGGTGGGGTGCCAATTGTTACGTATGGTCCCATCTTCTTCGAGTGACTGAGAGGTCAGTTGATTATGGTTGAGGATTATGCATATGTCGGGATGGATTTTCGTGACGATCTCGACTTGGCACTACTCAAGGGTTCGCAGTGGGGAGAGATAGGTAAAAAGGATTTTTTCCATTATATGTTGTTTTTGGTATTTTAATTATAATTGTTTTTTGTTTATGTATCTGAGACTAATCAAGTGCTCTCAACAATGCAGATGTGGTGCCTTTCAGGCCTCCAGGATCATCTCCTATCCAGAGACGTGGAGAGATAGGCACAATGGTAGGTTGAGGGGTAGCAGCTAAGGATCTCGAAGAGATCGAATACAACCTTGAGGGGTTGGCTATGGATATCCCCGACATCACTATGGATGAGTTACCACAACGCCACCAACGCCATACAGTTGGTGTTTCAACATCCATTGGTCGACTACTCCGTCGCGTAGCACAAGAAGTGGTTTGTTATCCCGAGCAATGTCCATGATGCATATGTATATGAATCCATGTATTTCAACATTTTGGTCTTAGGACACACACTTTTTGTAACTTTTGACGTTATAATACAAAACTTCTATCGGCTTACTTGTCTTTAAATGTGTGTTTGGATTTATAAATGGCACAAATGTCTATCTAAAAGATAATTAGCTAATGCATCTGTTAATGTGTTTAGATATCTAGGAATGTGTTGATATTCAATGTAATCAAAATTTATTTCCAAGAGGCGAATTCTTAAGTATACCCGTAACAGTGTAGGACTTCAGATGGAATAAACATTGTTTAATTGCAGCACCATTAGTTGTGAATCAAGACATACAATTAGATGATAGATTCCAAATGAAATGGCGTCAGTTAATAACTCAATAACCACACTGTATTCCGCAATATTATTAGTTGCACAACCAAGGCAAATACTATGTGGACTGATCAACTCGCCCGTAGGTGCATAGATTTCCCATGCAACAGACACTAGATTTTGAGTACTGCAACTAGCACCATCAACAAAGTCAATATAGGGTAATGAGAATGCCAACATCTCGAAACCAAGCACAAGGCAAGGCAAGCAGTTTTAAGGCAGAACAAAAATGACAAAAACCACACTAGAGTATGATACACTAAAATACAAAGCACTCATGAAAAAATACTTTAAGCATAGTACTTCTTTAGGTAAATCCCATTTATGGGTTCACCAAAAGGAATTCCATCGTAATCAACCAACTCATAAGCCCCTTTCTCCAACACTCGTTTAATGATATAAGGGCCACGCCACATGGGCTCTAATTTACCTACCCCCAATAAGTCACGATCTTGTTCATAAAGGAGAACTAAATTGCCCTCAGAAAAAACACACGGTTTGACATGTTTGTTGTATTCGGATTTGACACGTTTCTTTTGAGTTTATATGACTAACGCAACATCACGATGAGTCTCATCTAATTGCATTAAATACAAGAGACGTTCTTCTTCAGCTGTGGTGTTGGGGAGTAGTTCGACAGCTAGATTCAGAGACGGGATTTCACATTCAATCGACAAAATGGCTTCAATATTGTACACTAACTGGAAAGGTGTGAACCCTTTGGTGGATTTAATGGATGTCCAATAGTCCCATAATGCCGAAAAAAGCATCATGTGCCAGCTTGACTTGTGAATCCCTACCATCCGTCGAAGCATAATGGCTAAAACTTTGTTGATTGCTTCAGCTTGGCCATTAGCTTGTGGATAGTAAGGGGTTGAGTTTTCATGCCGTAGACCCAACTTATCGGTAATCTTAGACATCATGAAATTGTGAAAAATGGTTTCGATGGTCGGTGACGATGGCTTGAGGGACACCAAACCTAGTGACAATATGATTGAATATGAACAATGTTGCAGTTTTACCGGTGTTATCAAATGTGGGCATCGCCTCGACCCATTTAGTGAAATAATCCACAGCTACAATGATGTATCCATGCCCCTCGACCAAGTGAGGGTTACATGTCGTGAATTCAATGCCCCATTTAGCGAATGGACCAATGAAAACTACAGGATAAAGAGGAGCAGCATGTGATCGAATCGTATTTTTATACATTTGACAAGCGTGGCATTTCTGAACTGTGGTAATGCAATCCTTAAACAACGAAGGCCAGAAGTAACCAGCTCGTAAGATATTTTGGGCAGTAGAATACCCAAACATATGACCGCCACATGCTCCAGAATGAGATTCATTTAAATGTTTCTCGGCGTCATCATAGGTTAGACATCGTTGAAATACAGAATCACTACCACGATGGTAAAGGGTATCAACAAGGATAATATATTGACGGGCTTGATAGCTAATACGACGATGATCTACATGAGAAATATTAGGCCAGAAAGTTTGGGTTTGGAGATAAATGATAATGTCTCAATACCAGATATTATCTGAACTGATCAGAAAGAGAGAGTCATCGGGAAAATAATCTTCTGCCACAGTTTATGTCTCGACGGAGGGAAGGTCACATATCAACTCGGAAAAGACCAAACACTTCTTTGACTTGGCTTGCTCAAAATCCAAATCAAACTACTCGAGAATCACTATCCATTTGAGGTATTTTCCCCCTATCAATTGTCATGTAAGGATATGTTGCATAGGGTTGTAATCAGAAATGATTTTGGTTTTGCACAATAAAATATAATGACGAAAACGTTAAACAGTCACCAAAGCCAATTTCTCCACATGCATATATTTGATTTCGGTGGTCGTAAGACTTTGACTCAAATAGTAAATAACATGTTCATCGTGCGAATCATCCTCTTGGACTAGAACTATGGCTATGGTACAATCTGAAGCAACCAAGTATAAGAAATAATATCGACTATAATAAGGGGGAAATAACAGTGGTGTATGGGTTAATCTAAGTTTCAAAGCTTCAAAGTATTTGTTGGTAGTGTCGTCCCATACAAAATCATGACCCTTCTTAAGAAGTCGAGTAAAACCTTTCGTTAGTTCGACATAATTGGGAATGAATCATCGTAGAAAGTTTTCCTTCCCTTGCAAACTTTGGAGTTGACGTAAGGTAGAAGGAGGAGGCAAATTGATAATAGCTTCAACCTTCAAAGGATCCACCCTAATCCCATGTGTATAAAAAATAAATCCAAGAATTCATCCAGATTCCACAAAAAAAACACATTTTTGGGGATTCAATCGTATGTGGTAATACTGACATCATAGGAAAATGGCATGTAAGTGTGTCAGGTGATCTTGACGATGCATGGAATGCACCAGTAAGTCATCTAGGTAAGGTTTTACAATATGACTAATATCATGAAAGGCATAAGACATAGCATGTTTAAAATTCACACTAGCATTCTTGAGACCGAAAGGGATTTTACGATAGGCGAAGGTACGCCAAGGGCAAATAAAATCATTCTTATGTTGATTCGCGGGTAAAATATTGATTTGATTATAGCCGGAGAATCCATCCATCAGAGAGAAGATTTCATTACCGACACAATCGTCAACGATTTGGTCGACGAAAGGGGTTGGATAATTATCTTTGGGACAAGCCTTGTTAATATCCCTATAATCAACACAAATGTGGATCATTCCTTGTTTCTTCGTAACTAGAACAAGATTGGACACCCAGTCAGTCAACGCGACAGGGTAGACAAAACCATCTTTAAGAAGTTTTCCAACTTCGAGTTTGATGGCAGCAACTTTTCGTGGATGAATTGGGCGAAGTCTTTGTCGAACAGGTTTAGCATCCGAGTATGTCTTAATTTCATGTACAACAATATCTTGATCAATTCCAGGCATTTCTTTGTAACTCCATGCAAAAATGTCCCGAAATTCTTGGAAAAGGGCCTTGTAAGTTCGGATCTCATCAGGAGAACATGAGGCACCTATATGAACATTTTCCACAATCCCGGGCTTAATCGAAATATATAGAGAGATGGTAGGTGAAATATTTCCCAAGTTCCCTTCATACAAAACATCACGTGTTGGTTCAGAAACTGGGGGAATAGTAATGACTATAGACAGATTCGAAATCCATTGATAACTCTCGATAGTCTCAGGCTCGAAGAAGAGAATAGAACGATGATGTCCATCATCCCATGGGGTGTCTTCTATAGACATAACTTCCATGATCATTTCATTAGTTGGAAATATCGTGTGAAATGGATCAGGAGACGTATCACAGAGAGAACGAGGAGATGGGGTTACCGATTGAATAGCTTGATAATCCAATTCCACCGGACTTAAACGCATTCAGTCGCCATAACGAAGACATTCGTCTAAGCTAGGTATTGTCCAAGGGTCATAAGACTCATGGGTTTCGCCAACACTGGTTGAAATCATGTTAATCGAAGCGACAAAAGGAGGAGGAACATTGGGTGGTGGAATGGGGAAAATACCCATTAATGATGAATCTTTTAAAATAACCACACCGACATTCTCATAACCAGAAGGTGTTTTTGCTATGAATGGAACGTTACTAGTGTGTGAATTAGAACTAAAAAAGGTGAGTTGATCTATCGTAACAACTTTACCTTGGTGAGGGAAACGTATCACACAGAAAAGAGTAGAAACAATTGTGCGCATAGAATCGATCCAACTACGGTCAAGTAAAAGGTTGTAATCGAGAGGTGCATCAAACACCTCAACCTCAACAGTAACCACTTTTCCTTCTAACGTAATAGATAACGCAGGAAGAACACCATAAGGTTTAAACCATGTACCATTAAAATATTTTAACGTATTGTGTGACTCGGTAAGGGAAGGAGACCCAATGTCTCTCCAACAAGTGACGAACATGACGCAAGTCGAATCTCCTTCATCAACAATTGTTCGAAAAATATTCTTGTCTTCCACAATGAATTGTATTTGAAATTCTAATTGATGAGGGAGCCTTGGAATGTGATCTTTCAAGTCAAAGATTATCAAATTCATATCGGTAGGATCGATTCCACCAATAGCCTTTAACAATGCCTTCTGTTGAGTAGGACAACTTTGAAGGACTTCGAGAGCCGACATCGCAGAAGGTGCATGTCCAATATCTTCTACAATACTTTAGTTTTGAGCGACACGTGCATGGGGGTGAAAAGACGACTTACGAATGACACCCTTAGGAGGCGGACGAAGAACTGTATCTAGACTAGGTCATTCGAGATGAAGAGGACCATTGGGAGGTGAAGTCGATGGACGAGGTGAATCATCAACTGTCTCTTTCGAAGGAGAATAATCTTTGGTTTGAGTAGTGACTGCAACTTCATTTTTCTTTGAGTCACCAGTACACATAAGTACATAAGACGTGGTAGAGGGAGAAGGTTGGTCATGAATAACCAATTGGGCTTGTTGTTGAGAAGGAAAAGGTTGTGACAAAACAAAAAGTGTAGGAGGCGTCTTGGTTCCTTGAAGGAACTTAGTAACCCCTACATGTTTTGGACAATCTTTTGTATAATGGTCCTCACCGCATATAAGACAAGGATAACGATGTTTTCTCTTTTCTTTATCATCAACAGGCTAAGTCTTGGGTTTATCTAGTTGTTGATTATTATTTTTATTCTCTTTATTCTTACCCTTCCCTTTATTTTTATTTTGATATTTACCGGTAGGCGTAGACTAGACGGTATTAACCTCAGAGGTTTTACCGGGAGAGGGAGACGAAGGAGTAGCATTTTGTACTTAGCAGTAGTAGATTTTGGATTGGAGTGATTGGCTTGTTTGGACTGAGTCTTGGCATGAAAATTTCCAATCACACCATCAATAGCATGAGAAGCTACTGGAGGAATTGGGTTGGATTTGTAGACGGGCGAGGAGCATCAGGGATCAAGTCATATAACGTGCCCGTTTGAGAATAAACAAGATCCAAGTATTGAGCACGACTAATCACCTACTCTTCAATGATGACACCTCCCATGGAAAAATCACGGGCTATAGGATCGATGAGTGTTTTAGTAAACCAATCAACCAATAATTGATCAAAAAGGGGAACTTTAATTAATCGTTGTCTCCTCCTCCACTTGTGAATATGATCTAAAATGTGAGTAGAAGAGGATTGTTTAAATGAACTCAAAATTTCGGTTCTTGTCTCATATCGTATCGGTAATTGGTAATGTGTCAAGAAAGCCATAGCTAAGGTGTTGAAATCATTGAACAATCCTTGTGGAAATTCGATATACCATTTGGCATTCGAACCCGTAAGAGTGTGTTGGAAAAGACGTAATCGAATGGAGTCATCCATCAACGAGTTGGATGAACACCAAAGATGAAATGTCATGACATGATTGTTTGGGTATTCTCTCGATTGACCGTAAAACTTAGGAATTTCTAATGGTAATTTGGCAGGTATAACCGGCCAATAAGGAGAATGCAAGATGGGATCATTCAAAATCCTAGATAAATCTGGTAAATCCAAAGTATCTAGAAATGACAATTGTCTGTTCACTTGAGGAAACTGGTAATTTTGGGGAGGAAATCTCATAGGTATACCAATAGGACCATAAGCAGTCTGTAAATAGTTAGAGGGTCCTATCAAATTCGGTTGTGGAGGGTTTTGAGTCAAGTATCCAACATGTGTTGGTTGATTTGGCATGCTACCTTGGAAAGGAGCATTAGATTGAAAATCTTGACCCCTGGTAGGATTTACAGAGCCTTGATAAGGTTGCTCGGGATTAGAGGATTCAAAAGAATTTAATTGATTATTTTTCCCCCAAGCGGTTTTTGATTGCCTTAGAAAGGAAAAGTCCAAGGTTGGGTTTGTAATCCAGGTATATACTGCCCATAAAATAGGTTATGACCCCCAACTTGGGGTTTCCCCCCAACTTGAGGTTGACCTCCAACAGGAAGTTGAAAACCATAAGTGATAGAATTACTTGTGCCTCCAAGATGATTGGAGCTACTTGGGCCAGGAATATTAGATCCTCCAGGTGGAGGAGAAATGCTAGGCCCTCCGGATAGAACCTAGGTAGGTGTGGGAACAAAACTGCTAGCAACATTATACTCAGGTGGAAAAAAATATTAGCTCCTCCAGATGGACCCTTGGTAGCATCATTAATAGAATATTAAGAGCGTTATACTCAGTTGGAGTGATGGATTCTATCTAAGAGGAAGTGGTGCTCCAATAGGAGCTTGAGTTGTTACCGTACTTCCATCAAAAAAAGGTGTAACTTGTGGGACCATGGTAGAGCTAGTGAGCTGGAGAGGAAGGATTGTATGAGTACCAAACAACAACATGTCTGAAACTGTAACAACATTATTTGTCGTACCAGTAAAATGATCTAAAGGTACTATGTAAGAAGTGGAAGTAATGGGTGTATGTGATGACATAGGTTGGTTTGGACTCATTCCTAGTTTATCAAAAATATTGTGTCCCGAGGAAGTCCTCCAAAAAGAACGGACGACATATGGACTAGGATTAAAAATTCATGAAGTATGAACCGGAGTTCTAAATGATTCACTCTGAAATGGTGGATAATCCACCCCAGACTCTACGAAAGGTCCAATAGGTATTCTAGTATAGTCTTTAGCAACGACGTCTCCCGAAGATTTTATACGAAGATAAATTGGATCTTGTATAACATTCAATAACAAATTTACAGGAAGTAATGATTCTACCAATGGAGTAGAACTCTTAATCTTAGAGGACACATCGTTATTGACTGCTCCTTGAGGAGAAGGACCCTCTGATGAATTAGGACCCATTTTGGAGCAGCATGTGATGATCAAGAATCGTCGCACCCCAATCATTAAGCAGTATGCAACGATCTCTTTTGATAGGGTTTTTAAGAAAAGAAAGATGATTCAATTTCTCAGGGAGAAAGTCTCATTTCTTTAGTAGCTTCAAGGAACATAGGAGTAAGTCATACATGTATCGTCAGTTGATCACAGGGTAACCAAAACAATGTGTAACACCCCCATTTCTATGCAAAGTATTTTGATCTTACTCCCGGACCGAGTCTCTGCGTGTGCTTTGAAGTCTTCGAGAATATAAAAAACCAGGGACTTCTACCTAAGAAACTACACCTAAGTGTATCTTGAGAAATCATCAATAAATGTAAGCAAATACCTTTCTTTGTTGATGAACAAATGAGGAAAGGGCCCCATCAGATCATTGTGGATGAGCTCCAAAAGAGAGGAGGCCCTCCAAGCCTTCACTTTCTCAAACTTCTCTTGAGGATATTTTCCAAGAACGCATCCATGACAAACTCCTTTTGAAAATTGTATGTTGGGCAAGCTAGTGACCATATCATGTTTGCATGTATTTGAAGTTCATATGGCCAAATATCTCATGCCATAATATACTAGTATTGTGAGCATGCATCAATAGTAAATCATAATCATGTTTAGCAATAAATTTACTAAAAGTATACAAACGAGATTGGTGGTTTACCTCACCAACAACAATCATGGAGTTATCATGCATATCAGATATGGTTATGGAATTAGGTGTGAAGTCCACCCTTTTTACTAGACCAATATGTGTTAACTAATAAATGGAGAGTAGATTCATGGAAAGTTTTGGAACATGCAAGATGTTCTCAAAACTTATATGTGAGATTTCTACTCTCCCTTGGTCAATGACGTCAACTAGGGTATCATCTTCCATGAGGATGGGAGGACCCATGCATGCAAAAATATAAGTTAAAACATTCTTCATTCCTGCCATATGGTGGGATGCACCTTAATATAAGATCCATGCATTAGGAGAAGAGTTAACGAAAATCAATGCATGAGAATTACCTCATTTGGCTTGATCTTCCGGCTTCTTCTTCACAGCTTCGAGAATGTGATCCTCGAGGTAGTTCTACTATAGAATATGCACCATCTAATCAATATGTTTCTTCATGCATGGTCCTTCCTTCTTTGGCTCTACACGCACCTTTCCCTTTATTTTTTCCTTGGTCTTTAGATTGCATGCATTGCTGCTCTCATGCACAACAAGTGTGTGTGCATTGGATCCCATGATTATCCCCATCTTGATGAGTTTGTCTTTCTCATATGTGAGGGATTCAATAAATTGATCTAATGTCCGCATTTTCTAGGTAGATCCTTAAGTGAATTTTTTTGTATGGAAAGATGAGGCAAAAAAAAAAAAAATCGGACCAAGTTTTGCAAGAATAGAAAGGATCAGTCGGGTCTCTTGAGTTGATTTATCAATGCCACATCCCTTTAGATGAAGGAGGAGGGAGTTGAAATTTGTAAAGAAGTCATGGATGTTATCAAAATTCATCAGAACTAAAGAACTTAGCTCAACCTCAAGCATATGGTGTCTCATTTCATCTTGTTTTCCAAAGAGATCCTCCAACATTGTTCAAATATGTAATGTCCCCATTTTTTGATTCCCCTACTCCGCAGTTAGAGGTAACCTTGTGAGTTTATGTCAACCATGAGGCTAACAAAGCTTGGGACAATTGGAGGAGTTATATGGGGCCCAGGCTAGTCCCTTCACCATCTTTCGTCATCAGGATCATTTCGTCACAGTTTGCTTTTGGTTTTGTGGTGTTCTGACGATTTCTGTAATTTTGAGTTATTATTGGGAATACTTTAATTAGTCACACTAAAGGTCTTATTTGGATCATATGATATTAAGGAATACCTTCGTGTAATATCTCGTTGGAACCAGGATGAAAATATTTAAATATTGGGATGATAAGAAAGGGATATCTGGTGTCGGGGAATGCTTTAAAATCCAATTAAGCACTTCCCGACATTAAAAAAGGGTTAAAAAAAGATAATTAAATAAAAGGTAAAAGGGAAATAAGGAATGTTACAAGGGAAAAACTCTCTATGGCCAAGGGTAAACCACAACAGACAGGTATGACTGCATAAATCAACTCAATTCCAACATGTGCTATATAAACTAATGTGCAATACGAGGAAGAAGCCTTACACCTACAAGGAGTTCTCAACAAACAATCGATGCAAGTATATAGTGACAATATATAAAATGAGTTAGCACATCAGATAACACAATCCATTAATAAACATTACAAACATGCCCATGGATAATAATCATATATTTGCAAGATATCGATAGGACGAGAAAGGAGTATTTCTATTAATAATTGATCAACAGAAGTATCAACATTACAGACTTCCGTGTCGGCACGGTTCGAAACCAAGAAACCAAGTTCCTTCCAACTGGGTCTCCACCACTTCAATCCTCCACCAAAGGCAAGCTCATAGCAAAGAGAGAATGAGATCCTCTTGAAAACAAGGGAAGAGCTTGGGGGATGAACATTGTGTTCAAACTTGAGGGACAAAGGGATGCAGACTCAATATGAAGTAATTTCTCCAAAGTAACTTTGTTCTCAAAGTTGAATGCTTTCTCTCTCTTTTTCCATAGTTCGAAATTGTGCTCTTATAGCCTCTAGAATGCAACTGAAGGGCCGAGTCGGAACGTTTACAGTATATGGAAGGCCAAAGATCAGAGATCTTCTGTCGTGACATGAAAACCCGACCTCATTTTGTATTTTCTGGCACAAATCCCGATATACGCGAGCTGTAGTGGAGCATCGAGTGTATACACATCTTGGAAAGCAGTTAGGGAGCGTATATGTGGAAAAATATATATTTTGGCTCTGGATTTATCAAAAAAGGGGTTGATAAGTCTGCATAGGATAATGGAAAAAAGGCCCTCTGTGCAAGATAGCAATGGTGAGGCAAATCTTGCTATAACAAGGAACCTGTGGATAAAGTCAATGATCTAGAAGGTGTTTGGGGAAGTATAAAGGAAGGGTAGCACTTCACCTTCCTCATGATGATTTGATCTCTTATTTGGAATGCTCTCAGAGCCAAGGTTTTTGTTGGGGTTTTAGCAAAACCCTTCCACTTCTAGTTTGGTTTGGGTGGTGAAATAGCTACCCTAGCTAAATAAGAGGGAAATACATCTAGGCTTTCCATTGGAGATTATCTTGTGAGTGGTATTCAATTTTTAAGTTCATGGAGCTTCTTTGGCAAGTTGATTTCATTCATTTACATGATTGTCGCATTGGTATGGATAGGAGGGACTCTATAGGGTTCCCTTGAAGAAATCGATTCACCCATTGTGAAGACCTAGAGGGGCTGTGGGGATTTTTGTGACATTTGGTGAGGTTGTGGAGTATTTTTGGAGGATAGATCCACTTAGTAGCAGTTTCATGAGGGTCGTGGGAATTTCTGGAGCATATGGAGTGGTATTGTGGGTTCCCAGGGAGGTTGCGGGTTCAGTAAGAGAGACACACCCCATTTATTTGTAGGTTAAGGGTTTGAGGAAGTCATTGAGAATTTGGATGATGGTCGAGTATCTTTGTTGATAGGCATGTGGGGCTAGGAGAGCCATGAGACACTTCGAGGGGGGGAATTCACCTTGACATAGGGTTTTGTAGAGAGTTTAATCAGTAGGAGGGATCATGACATCATTTTCCAAGTTTTTAGTGTGCTACTTGTCTATTTGTTTCTGTGTTGAAGCTGATATAACAACCAATAAAGATTTGTATTATTTTTGGATCCTTTCCATAATAAATATGTTATGATGCCCTTTCATATTTCATGTGTATTGGATACTTGCAATATGTTTGTCAAAAGTGTTCAATTAAAAGACATGAAAAATTGTTTGTGGAAAGTTATCAAACAAGTTTGGTATCCAAACATGTGTAATGTAAATTGTTTGTCAAAAGTACACAACTAGAATAAATATAACTTGCATCACAAAATACCAGTACCCTATCCTAGTACTATTGGGGGAATATTACAGTGGTATCAGAGATGTTTTTCCTTCCACCCCGAGGGAAAATTAGTGAGGAACTATTGTTCCCATCAAGTGACTAGAACATATATTCCAGAGATGCTATGGCTTAAGAAGTTGATGAGAGATCGATAAATCGGGAGAAAACTAGCAACAATTACATACATGCCCTGATACCGGAGTATCTAACATTAGGTGAGGAGATCCATGGAGCTTTGTCCTTTAAGGACTATTACACCCTTTGGTATGGAAGTTATCCCAAGGATATGGATGATGATTCCCTTAAAAGCACATGGCAGAAATGGAGAAAAGATAAGCATGAAGGACATGTGGAGGAACATGCATCTAGACATGTTGAGGATGTGTGCATAGAGGAGGACCAAACAAAAACTCATGAGACACCATTAGAGATAATTGATGAGGCTGATGACACTAGTGTGTCAGATAGGAAATATGAGGATGAGACATCTTGTCCCACTTATGATGACTATGAGGAAATTCCCCAATCAACCAATGTTGAGTATCTAACATCTCTTCCTATGTATAATGCTGGTGATGAGAGTGTTTCAAGCATGCTAGCACCTAACTATGACGTGGGTTCAAAACCTAATCCTAGTCATGACATATATGGTGATGCATGTGTGGATGATGACAATGAAGGGGATGATTTGGTGGAAAAGAAAAGGTCAAAAATATTGTATGAGGGGGATATTCCACGTGAGTCCTATCATTGCACGTTATCATCTAGTGAGTCAATTACTCCCTTGCATGCTTTGGATAACAGACCATTGGTCATGGAGGAGAAAATTGTGCAGGTGTTGACGAGGGTAGATGGTGCTCATAATTTTATTGAAGATCTTATATGGAAAGATTAGATGGAGGAAATGTTAAAATATTCAATGTGCTCATTTTACCATAGACAATATCATTATCGTCACCCAACCATAGGCACGCAACCACCCCCGAGCACCATAACCTTTTATAGATATAATGATTCTGGAAGTAGCACTAGGACCAATAGATAACCAAGAGAACGCATATTCCTCCAAAGATAGCTCACCAAACAGAAAGTCCCAAAGCCACGGAACAAGAACAATACTCAGTTGCAGCAGTTGTAGTTGTAGTTGCACTTACCAAAAATATGCTAAGTAAAAGAAATGAAATCTCTCCTCGCAACATTTTTTCGAATCATGTTTGGATAAGACAAGATGGGTAGGATTATCACCCTATTTTATATCCTTATTGCAAGTTCAATTAACCTTCAAGTTATTTGACTTAAATACCAACTGTTGTTTTAAATTTATTTATCAAATGCAAACTGAAATAAAGAAGTCTGATTTTTTTTAAATAATAATTTAAACAAGAAGCAAAATCACATAAAATGATAAAATAAGAAAGACCAAGAGAGTTTCAAAACCATCAATGATTTTATTCATTCATTTTGTAACAACCAATACACTTCACATACTTTCAAAGTATGGACCAGATGAAAGTTTAGCAGCCTAAGGAAACACACACATAGACCATTGGTGCCTTCAAATTAGACCAAGAATGATAAGCAAACAACCAGAGTTTGCAATCCGTTATGACTCTGCACCATAATCTTATTTAGTACTAAGAAACTAATCCAGAAACCAAACGAAGTTTGCATACTATCAAACAGACAATAAACTTGGAAGCATACCAGAATTCAATGCTTCTTGGTCCTAGATTTTCGTCACCTTCAACAGACCCTGCTATCACAAGCAATGTCTTAGCTTAGAAATTAGAGATGAAGGAAATAGTAATGAAATCTCACTTGGAATTAAGAGCAGACCTTATTAGAGCAATGTGTTCTCCCCTCCTGTTTTAATTTGTCTAGCTTTCTCCTTTAAATATATCCAAGGTAGTTGAATCATTCAACCACTTTTAGTTAATTTACTAACTAAGAGTTTGTTATTTAATAGGAGACTTGTCAAGTAAATTAATAATAAATAATAATAATAATATGATAAGGGTACTAAAAAAAGATAATAAGTGGGGACCCCCTATTTCATTTAGACTAGTTAATGAACCATTTCCTCCTTGCAACTTCCACCTTAAATACAAAACACGTCAACTTTCCACATCAAACAACCAAGTGATCAAAAATGCATAAGATGAAAGGCCCCTTGTCACTCCATGTGGAAATCTTTAAATTTACCAAAATTTAACCATTATGTAAATATGTCCAAAATATGAAGAATAGCAAACATAATCTATCCAAAATATAGAACTGTGAGATATGAGTTGTCCCATATAAAGCACAAATAAGCTAATACACAGATACTAAAATAAACCAACAAAATCATGAAAAAACAGATTTTTTGTGAGAGGTTTCCCCTCTATTTCTATGGATACTTTTATCCCTCTCATTTATTCTAACTCATGAATCTGCGTTAGTAGATTTTTTATCATTTCCCTGCACATGTGAAGTGACTGAATGCGATGCCTCGTGTGATGACTTTGATTCAGTTGCCACTACTTTCTCCTTCTCTATATTATCCTCGATCTCAGTGATCTTGGCCTTGGCATGATGGGCTTGTAAGGCTTGGGATATAGGTTACTAATATTCACGCAATAAAGATTGTGATAATGGAGTAGTAGGCCAGGCGTGGAAAGGAGACCGTTGAGGGTGATCAATATTTGGCCAGCCATGCGATTTTCCAGAAGGAGGATGTACAACATTTTTCCAGCCATCATTTTCTGGTCTAACTAAAAGAGTGGAAACATGGTTTGGGATTGGGATATTGATACTTGGACGAGGGTTCTCAGGAATAAGTGGAGGTCTATATGCTTGTTGGCCAACCAAATTGAGGAAGCATGTCTACAACAACTGATTGAATTCTTTTGAATCTGCATCAAAATGTATAGTTAATTGGAGCCTCTTATTCCCCTTTTTCCAATGACATATTCCTCTGCCTCTATTGTTTCCTCTCCTGCCATGACTGCCCGTGTTGAAAAATCTCATACTGATATATATTTACACAACTCAGAACCAAAGTTCAACTAATCATTCATCTAAAAAAATTAAAAGGAAATAATTTAAACATGGCTTTGTTTATAATAATACACATGAAAGAAATCATCATGCAATTCATGTTCTCAAAGCTAGCAATCACTTAGAACAGAGATCTTGAAAGGGTTTTGGGATTAAATGATGGGATTTGTAATGAGCGAAAAGTGTTACTTATGATAGGCAAGTAAAATGGATTTTTCTCTTCCATGGCCAGCTTTTAAAACACCTCATTAACTCTCAATCATATTACTTCAGATATAAAATAGAGTTAACCCTGAACAAGTTAATATATCTTTTTTGATCAATTTAGTTTTGCAATTACATAACTATAATTAAGCATGGGAATAAAATGGAAATTTGGGAAAATGAATTGGGATTGTAATGAGCGAAAAGTGTTACTTGTGATAGGGGAATATAAAATGAACATGCATTAATTACAGAGTCTATAATGGTTGGTATTCTTTGAGCAGAATTATAATTACATGCAATCGCAGGGTTATAAACATGTATCAATTTACAGCTCTTCATATTATATCATGTTATAACCAAATTCTTCATTTAACTTGCGCAATGTCCCAATTAAATTTTTTTTTGATACCCAAGTTGTTTATTTAAAATGCTTATTTTCTTTTGTTCATCACACTAATGTCCAGTAGTCACAATTTATTAATTTATGTTCAAGACCATTGATCTTCCACGATTTTTTAAAATACACAGTGCAAACCATCAGCATCAATCCCAGCAGAGACCAATCATTATGATAACTTCATCATAAAACCAAAATTTCTGAAATGCCACTTCATCATAACCCAAGATTAATCCACCAAGAAAGATCCAAATAGAAACTGGGCAAATTAAGTTTGCAACAACATCTAGTTTATCCAAACCATTAATCCAAAATTTGTATTTCATGCATCAAAACATCATGACATAAATGAGCTTTAAACACGTAGAGGACTTGAAGCCCAAAATCCCCTTTTTAAACTTGACTGGGTTTGGATTAACGCATACAGGGATTACAAACCTAGTTCGTAATCAAACTCGTCTTCTCAACTTCATTCGTTGAGTGTTGTGCATATGTTTGCGGGGTCTCTCGATCTTTTGGTAAGTTGATAACCCATAGCCTGTATGTAACCCCTTGCATGCGACCATAGTGAAACAACTTGATTCATAGGCTGTAAGACCAAGTTTGAACAAGCAAAGAGCAATGGATATAACACAAGACTAGTAGTATTGAACCTTGCAGATGAAAAATAAAATCACGCAGAGCACAACAACATATGGTTGAAACCCCTTTATCAGTCAATCATTAAAACCTAAATTCGTGTGTGCCTTCATTAACCAGGAGCATTATTGTTTTGGGCTTGAACAATGTATGCAAAGAATACAAACCCCAACTCAAAATGAGTAAAAAACCATTGTTGACCGACTTTAAGCATGAGGCCATGGGGTGTAAAAAATAAAATAAACAAATCCATGACGACAATACAACTCTATGGTTGAAAAAAACTAAACTGTGAGCTTCATAATAGAAAAGTCGAGATACACATATCCCAAACAGAGAGATAATAGGTGGAAATAAAATGCATAAATCTCAACAACCATTATCTACAACTCTTCATCAAACTATTTTTCAACTTCAACTATTCAGGCTCTAAAAACTCATATATTTTCATTCATGCAGGAGTACCATTCTTCACATTTCTAGAGTTATAACATGAAAACAATAAAATTGACAAGCACAACACATCATTCATGGAGCCACGAGTAAATTATTGAGCAAATAATGACATTAGACAAAAAGGAGTCGAAACCCTCGTACCTGAAGTTGTGTGGTATTTATTTGCCTTTTGAGATAGTTGCAGCAGTTACAGCCTGACGTCCAAACCCTTCCTCAAACTCAAAATGAATCAAATGCCAAACCCTCGAGTTGGTAACCCAAAACAAGCAAAATGCATTAATTGTTCATCACGTCGTGCTAGGGTGGCGACCATCATTAATATTTTACAAATCCCAAAGATCACCATGTAAAAACCTCAAGTGACCGATGATTTCCAAGTGTATGCCATGTCACACAATATTCACATGCCATATACATTGCCCCTTTCTTCATTAAATATCCATAACACTTTTGAATAGTCTGCAGTCAAGGCACATTATATATCCCATATACACTAAAACATCCAAACCTTTATTATATAAAACTTTCAAATTCATTGCAATTACAACAGCAAGGTCGATACCATTCCTATTGTATAAATCATATGATATGTGTCGGAACTCATACATGTAATCAATGGTGTGCATATGATAGACATACCATATACTTATAAAAATTGAACACCCCTTTTTTTTAATAAATTGCATCACATTTGTCAAGGAGTGATGAAATAAACTCATCAAATGTATGTATGGAATGGTATAACAAATAAATAGGATGACCAATTTTTTTATTTGAAACCACAGACCTGCAAACGTAGAAATTAGAAACCTTGTACTAAGAATAAATATGCCAAGCTCATGTTGTATCAACAAAATGCATGCCTTCCAATCACATCAGCTTGCAAGTATTTTTTTAAATGAGAATAATAATAATAATTAAAAAAAAACAAAACATTATAGGGGTCCCACTTATTAGTTTATTTTAGTAATATATATATATATATATATATATATATATATATATATGCAAAAATATGTGTGCCTTGCAATTCTTTGCAAGCTGGTGACTTCATGACGATTTTAAGAGTCAACAATGGCGACTCCACAGGGAAGGCAATATAGTACTAGCTTGAACTTAGCTTCTAGTTTCACAGGTCAAGAAAATTTTCTATTATGCACTCAATTTTTTCCTTAACTCTGGTATGCTCTTTCAAAATACGGTTGGCAGAAGGTATAAAAAGGAAATATGAGAGAGGGAATAGATTTATCACTCAAGTTTAAGCAAAGTGGTCGTAGAGGCAGCACAATACAAGGTTGTGGACCATAAGTGATTGTATTTCTTTCTATTTCGACTACTTATCAATACTCAAGCACACTTATGCAAGCAAGGATAAAATGTGGTTGTATGGACTTTTCTAATCAGGCTGAAACAAAGTCCACAAAATTGAGGGTCAAGCAACAAAGAAATAAAATTGTAGTGAAATGAAAAAAAATAAAGTTGCAATCAAAACTGAAATTAAAGCCACAAAAATGACGAAATAAAGTGCAGAAAAACAAAGCAATTGTACAACCTAAATTGATAATTACATGAAACATTGATTCAGAAAATGTAGTAGTTTTCCAATCAACAACAATCCAAAACTCGCAAAAAATCATTAACAACTTAACTGAAAAGCACTCAAGGATGAAACACATAGATTATACCCTTGCAACAATAAGTGAGAGATAGAACTTTGAAGCTTATGAAAAAGACTCTCAACACTTGAGAAATAATCAAAATCAGTTGAAAATTGTAAACCAAACTATGAATAATTATTCAACAGGACCAAAAATTCATTCCAAGAAATTATAAAAAATTAGGGCAAAGAGAAAAATTGACTGTGACTCAAACAATTTCCTCAGAATCGTCGCAAGAAGCAGAAGGACACAATGTGACGATCAAGGATCGTCGTAGGTAGTAGAAATACACAGTGCGATGTCGTCGCACTAGTTTTCACAGCAGGGTGCGACGATGACTGAAAATTGAGGAAAACTTAACAGAGGACATGATTTTTCAATGAACTTTCAGGACCTGAGAGTCAATGACTCAAAGAATGAAAAATCAACAAAAGCGGGCAAGCCAAAAGCAAAAAGGAAACAAAGACCAAAAGAGGACGTTCACCAGTATGGTCACCAATTTTGTTACTAGACAAATCTGTAAGTGCGGACACAAACTAATCTCCCTAACTTCAACAAGAAATTAGAACAACACATAGCAAAATAGAAGCTTCTCCTTAGATTTCATTTTAATGTAAACTAGTTCAATGAAGGATAAATTACATACCGTTTAAACGTCGTTTGATCCTCGCTAGTGTCGTCCTTGCTCCATCCTTAGGTTCATGGGATATTGGACATGTTAAGAAACAAAAACCAACAAAGAGAAAGAGCAATGATATATATATATTCCAACGAAACCTATGCATAAGATCAAGGAGTTATGCAATATAAATGGAGACACTTTTATAGGGAAGAAATGTATCACTGCATTATATTGATGAAAGTGGGGAATGCAACCTATGCCTTGATGTTGTAAGGCCCCTTCCAATGACCCTTTGCCTCAACACACACACCTTTGCTTGAATGCTTTTGATTAAGAGTATTCACAACCTGACTTGGAAAGCTAAAGCAAACCTATCACAAGTACAATTTTCAACATAATTCCTCATGCATAAGCCAACCTAGCCTTTCCCATGAGAGATCCCTCTTTATATATAGTGAAGAGGGATGAATGAAGAGATTAGGATGATCCCACTAAATCAGAGAAGAGAGTGATATCCAAACCGATCGGAGGCCACCTCGTCCTTTCGGAGATTCCATTCTAGCACCTTCGAGAATTTCACCTTTTTCCTTTGTTTGAGCATTGTCACACCCTAAACACAAGCAGCTCGCGACGACGTCGCATTCCACTATGGTGCAGCATGTGATGATAAGCATTCCACTGTGGTGCAACATGGGACGATAAGGGATCGTTGCACCCTTAACGTAAGACAAGGTGTGACGATCTTCTTTGGTAGGGGTTTCAATAAAGAAAAGGTGATTATACTTCCCAGGGAGAAAGTCTTATTTCTTCAGTAGCTTTAGGGAACAAAGAAGTAAGCAATACACATATCATCGATGATCACGGGGGTGACCAAAATAATGTGTAACAACTGCCTCTTAGCTAGGGAGTATTAATGGTCTCAAACACATCCATCCATCTTCAGATGGCATGGGAAAGACTCACATAGTCTTGTAGACCATTCTACATGTAACATCATCATAAGTATCATCATTACTATCAACATCATCTGGTAGCAATCATCAAAACATATCGTCCTACTTGTTCTTGGTATTCTTTTATCATAAACAATATCACAATATCCATGAGCCTCGTTTGGCTATATTGATGATCCATCTCCACCACCATGTGTCTAGCACCTCATGTCATTCTTGTCCCATGACAAGAATCATTACCTCATCGGAGCCACATTCACCTCATAGTTGATCCTCTCATAGGATCACTCTATGAATGCATTTAGTTCAATGCTATTAGACACGTGTGTCTAGCACCTCGTGTTTTTTCTTGTCCCATGACCAGAATTATGGCCACATCAAAGCCATAGGATCACTCTATTAATGCATTCAACTCAATGCTATCAAACATGTGGAATTGCACTTCGAGTCTTAAGTTCGTTGAAGACTACGTAGGGCCATATCTACTCTGGATGTAGATGTTCCCTATCTCCCCTGGTCTGTAGCCCAATTCCTATGGAGATATAGTCGGGCCAATGCTTATCGGGGCTAATCACCTACTCGTGAGAGTTTCAAGGCTCGATGTAATTCACACATAGGAGATCTAGTAACAACTTGAATCTTCAATCCGTCGAATAATACATCTAGGCCTATTCCCACATGATCAAGTCCATCTGAGCAATCTTGGAATATCGACACGATGTTGCAATCATCAATACTCCCCCGGGGAAACATTTGCATTTCTTTCAAGCTTGTCCCAAATAGAGGTTTAGTGCAAATGTCAGTTATTTGCTCATTTGTGGATATGTGATGGAGATTCATTGCTCCTTCCTACACCATGCCTCCGATGAAGTCCTGCAAGATCCTTCGAAAATCCACCCTGCTTCATATCTTGCATCACTAGCTATGATATATGACTGAGTGCTATAGATATCTTCTTCCCTGCTTGTCTGGAAATCCTGATTGATCCCAAGTTGAATTAACACCCCAGGTGCTAGATCTATCTTTTGCACTTCCAATCCAAAAAATGTATATCCCAGCAGCCATACTTCATCATCAAAGATCAATCATATGTATTTGTACAACATAGGTACTTGCATGTTGTGTTGTAACCCAATAATATGGTCATGGCTCAACCATATACTGGCACAAGTTGCTCTCTGCAAAGCAAATGTCTATCATGTCACACAACTTCCTCATATGTGTCGTCATAGGTGTGGCCATAGAATTCCTGTCCATCACGATAAACCTCTTTAGTCTCCTCACTAAAGATCTCATCTGGTGCCATCCACACTTCCAATCCTAATATATCTGGTCAATATCCTTCATCTCAAACTCTGAAATCAACTCCCTCTATCTGAGAGAATCCTCGGACCACGCTTTTGTTTACTGCATGCCACTTTGCATTCCGTAAGGTGTCATGAAACTATGCTGGCTTCTTCTTGATCACTGACTCCCTCTCAGATTTATCTCTTATAACATGTTCGGAACAAGAAACAAGAACAACAAAATCTCTATGGTATCCTCCATGGAAGATATCCTTCTTGGAGTCTAGGTTAGTAACCAAGAACATCTCCTAAAGGAGATCAACTTCATCTCGTAAACAATAAGCATTTACATAAGAACGAGAATATCTCCTAGAGAGGAGATCAACAAGTGTATCTCTAATATTAAGGGTTTAGTATAATGATCACACCTTCAATAGATCAAGATGCAACATAAGATCATATTAATGCCATAACAAATAGAGACATATCAATTTTTAAATAATCAAACCTTGAATCTTCACCACTAGGGAGGGTGCGCTTGTTCCTCTGAATGTATTGAATTCAAAATCACTGCTTGGACAACGTCTCTTGTACATCCCCTGTAAACACACTCATGTTTTGTTGGATTATATAACTTGAAAAGAATATACAAGTGCATACCTTTGAAATTTGTAGTATCATTCAACTCGTCTTCTAATCTGAAACTAGATACCATCTTTACAAGAAGAGGTTAGAAACTGAATCAAAGAGGTTCAATGATCAGAACCTTGAAATTTCAACTTTGACCACAAAAATCAATTTTGACCAAAAGTCAACCTTTTGACTTTGACTTTGAATAGTGAATCTTTGACTTTGACCCGCCAAAATTTGACCCAAAAACTCAAACTTGACGTTTTTTCTAACTGAGGGCACTAGAGGGTGCATTAGGCTAGGGTGCACTAGAATACCCCAAAAATAGGTCTAATTCTTCACTGAAAGTGCCCAAGAATTTAGGTTTAGGGTTTGTTGCAGCTGCAAAATCAGAAACCCTGGTTGTAGCTACAATTGGTGCTGCAACGAGCTTGACAAGGAACTTTAGATCTACCTTCCAACAATTAGACTATTTTGAAGGTGGTGTGGTCCCATAACCTGTTAGAATATTGTGCTTGTTTAACCATAGACAATGCAACACCATTGTCACACAACCATAGGCATAAAGCCACCCCCGAGCACCTTAACCTTTGACAGAAAGAATGATTCCAGGAAGCCACACCAAATCCAATAGATAACCAAGAGAGAGCACCTTCTCCAAGGTAGCGCACAAGAGAGTACCAGAAAGACTGAAAAAGAGAAAACTATACAACTGCAGTCCCTGCTACTCCTCCTTCAAACTTGCGCATTGTTTTTGGTTTCTTGAGTGAGAGTGAGTGAACAAATGAGCCAAGATGTCCTCTATTTATATTAATATGTCCAATGACTTTTCTGGCTGGGCCGACCTGAATTTCTTGTAATTATGTTTTTTGTTTATCTTTTTCTTGTGAAGTCGACTTGTCTTCCTGGAGGATAATACCTTAATATTATATATATGTTGACCTGCCATGTCTTCTAGGGTTTTCACACATATGTTTAGGGTTTCTCTTGCTTCCAGAACATTCTATTCTAGTCAAAGGTTACACATGGAGGTTAATACCTCCCGCAACTACCATAATATCAAACATGACGAGATAAGCTAATTTTAGGAATGAGAAACTTTAAAATGAGTAATGCAAGATCCTTTGGGCCAAACATTCTTGGGGTAATGTCAGATGAAAAGATCCTCTTGACCATGCCAAAACACAACTGGTCCTTGAAATTTCAAAGTGCTCGTATGGCTTAAAATATGACATTGGCATTGCACAACATACCGAGTACCCAAAAGTCTAGTCACCAATGCTAAAAATAAAACTGTTAAAAATAACACCACCTCATAATTAGTGAAAACTCGAACTACAAACAAATCTCCCATTTGAGTAGTCAAAATCCGCTAAAAACAAAAATTGCTAAAGATAACAACTTCTTAGATTTACTTGAAATTTAAATTCCATGCACATGTCCCAAAGGATATCCAAATCACTGATAAGATCCTAAAATATATAAGTTTGTGAAAACCAACCTAACCATACACTTTGGGCATCTTTGACCTCCCATACCTACTCTAAATACTACAATGAACCCACAAGTACGGGGCACTTATTGCCACTGAATCATCTATCCACCTCTACTCGTGATGCAACTTGTGAATTTACCTATAGGAATAACTTGTGCAACTATCTATCCCCGAGTAACAAAAACACGTGACTATGTGCCAAAGCTGCAAGACACTTTGTGAATCGTCGATGTCGCATTGATGGATCAACCAATCAATCCATCCAATAACATACCCATGAACAAACAAATACAAACACTCTCATTGAATTTTGAGGAATTCCAATCTGGGTGCTAATACCATCCAAGACACTAGACTCTATATAAGATTTCATTGTAGTTCATAGACATAGGCCCTTGTTTTTCAATGGAAATTGTTGTTTGGGCTCAATGGAATTGATATTCCTTAACTGTTGTGCCATTGAACAAATTTCCCCTCTTATGTTCGACAACACAGGTATTCCAATAGAGGACGAACACCTTCAGTAGCCACTCGCATAACCAGATCAAAGATCAACACACCGATGTTTTCACGTGGTAAAACCCCTACGGGGAAACATCCACGATCCCAGCCAACAGGGCCACTTGGAGCAGTTTATTAATGCAAAGAAAAAGATTACAGAGAGATTTGACAAGAGAGTTTCTCACAATTGATCATCGACAAATGACCCTCTATGCTCTTTAAATAGAGATCATGGACCAATCGGGTGTTAAGCCACAGATCAATGGCCGTTAAGATCGAGGAGAGTATGAACCATCAGATTACTCTATGTTGGGAACATATCGCGACCGTCAGATTTCCTAACTATAAATGCATACTAATGCATACTAAAGAAACACACTAGAAAACACACTTTTACCTAACGACACAGTAGACCAAGTAGATCTTAATTAACTCCTAAGTGTATAAATATCCTAACATCCCCCCTTAAGAACAATTTAGGATAGGATTGAAGGATTTACAATAGCGACACAATGGGACGAGGAAGGAGGCATTAGAGCCTATCCCCCCTTTATGACAACTTCCTGAACTCCTAACATAGATCAAAGTTTGGAAAAATTCGCTTCTATAAGAGACTTTATGAAAATGTCTGCAACTTGATCTTCTACAGGGCAAAACATCACTTCAATAACTTGATCATGAATGAGCTTTCTGATGAAGTGCATGTGTAGCTCGATGTGTTTGCTATGCTGATGTTGAACTGGGTCTTTGGTGAGCTTGATGGCACTCTGATTGTCACACCAAAGCTGGTCGGATGCTGGTACTGGACTCCAAACTCTCAAAGGATCTGTCGAATCCACAGGGCTTCATGACTTGCATTTACCGTTGTTCGGTACTCTGCTCCTACTAAAGAAAGTGCAATAGCATGTTGTGTCTTACAGGCCCAAGTGATAGGTCATGAACCTAGGTTGAAAACATAACCTGCAGTAGACTTCTGATCATCAGGGTAGTCGACCCAATCTGAATCAATGAAACCAACTAATAAAGGAGTCCCCCCTGAATTGTAATGTCTCCTGAATTGAACTGTACCATGAACATAACGAAGTATCCTTTTAACTGCTTTCCAATGGATTTCATGGGGTGTTTGCATATATCGAGCAACAAGACCAACAACAAAGGAAAGATCAGGACATGTATGAGTCAAGTATAAGAGGCTACCAACTAACTGATGGTACAGGGTGGCATCAACTTCAAGAGAAGTACAGGTGGCAGAAAGCTTGACTCCAGACTGGAAGGGAGAAGGGGTTGGTTTACAATCGTCCACGTGAAAGCAAGGAAGAAGGTCACAAGCATACTTAGGCTGGGAAAGAAAAATTCCTTCATTGGTTTGCAAAACTTGGAGGCCAAGGAAATAGTGCAAAAAGCCTAAGTCGGTCATTTCAAATTTCTTCTCAAGGCTGGTTTTCACATGGTTTAAAAGTTTTGGGTCACTACCAGTAAGGATAAGGTCATCAAAATAAAGGACAAGGATTATGAGATGGATTCCTACTTTCTTGGTATAGACATTAGGATCATAATGACATCTAGAGAATCCATTGGCAATAAGAAAGTTGTCCATTTTGGCATACTAAGCTCGGGGAGCTTGCTCGAGACCTGTTATCCCCGATTTCTAGAGATAACTAGGAGATCATGTCTTGAGGCCCACAAGTC
>ML776792.1:576762-598832 GCA_009831015.1 Picea engelmannii
GGGGTCTCATCACGAGCCAGCCTTATCATCTCTGTGAAAGTGCTTGTGGGTAACATTGTCAGCTCTGGCCAAGGCAGTGTCCTCTAGTTAGTCCTTGAAATAAAATAGAAAAAGCAAATAAAGAAAAGAAAGAATAAAGGCAAGAAAGGGCTTGGAAAAAATTGCATCCATGATGGGTACAACTCGCCTTCTACAAAGGCACCCACAGGTAATATCATGCATCCCTGTCTCTCACTCTACCCATATGTTTGGACATCCCTTATCCACATCACCTCATTTTACATGGCTTGGATGATACCCCTTGGAGACTTTCTTTTCCTTATGGATACTAGCCCGATAGGGTGTCTTGTCTTTTTCTTCAGCCTTGTATTGTAGGTCTTTGTAATATCTTTGAGCTATTGGACGATATATCGGGGTTTTTATGCATATGTTTGATAATATTAATGATGAGACGTGATTAACATTGCTATGATCCCTGTGACTAATGAGCCCATGGAGGGCGAAGTTTTTGATGTGCAGGACCATGCTCGACGGATAGGTACCATGTGGACTGGTACACATGGGGAGATGATTAGTTCGGATCTCCATGGGGCTGAAGAGCCCATCAAATGGTTGTTGGGACCCCATCAGGGGCAGAGACAGGACAATGTTTGATTGATCTTTTGCACCCGAGAAGAAAAAGGACGTTCCATCAGGGGCACTTTGGTTGAGCCCAGCCTAGGGGAGTTGACCCACTTCCAGTGGAACGTTTCCCTTGGATGGCCCAGGATGTCACCTAGGAGCCATTGACGTCACCTTGAGCGTGTAACAGTTTGAGAGGACAGCTGGCACGTGTGGCATGATTGGGAGGCCCAAATAGGGTCAACGTTTTGTCATTTTGTGTTGTATTTGCCCTAAAAAGGGGCTAACGTCTCCCTCAGTAAGGCTTGACGTCTTGCTTATGCTCAGTTAGGGTTTTGATTTGACAATTTAATGTAAAAACAATATTATTTTTTATTTTTTATTTTTTATTTTTTATTTTTTATTTTTTATTTTTTTTGTGTCTGGAGGAATCAGCAACTAGTTGGGCACGTGCTCGCGTTACACGTGGCCGTGTTATCCAACCGCTACCACTATAACCTCCAGGTGTGCCCACGATGCCCCTTACGCAGCACACAAGGTAAGTCAGGGGGAATTGAACTCGAAACCTCATGGAACTTCATTTTCACGACACTTGCCAATTGAGCTACCCCCTCGGGGGCAAAAACAGTATAATTTTGGTTTAAAGCCTTGTCGACTATTTTTAAGGACCTAAATTAATTAAAGGTCATGATACAGTATATATCGAAAAGTTTTATCCTCATTTTGACATAACACACAACTCACTCTCATAGTGAGATTTGATTTTTGCACCCTTGTTGGGTATTTGGTCTTTTAAGTGAGGCACACTAGTTGAAGGAAGGATTTTCTTGGCATATTTTGGCATTTCTCTTGAAGGAAGGTTTACAACTAGGGTCTGCAATGTTATTTCTTCATGATATGTAAGTGTTTTTTCTGCAAAACTTCTTAATCGAATGGTTGTAGTCTTATATTCTTGCATTTATTATAAATTTTGATGATTTAAAAACCCTAGGGGACAAACACACAAGTAGGTTGTTGTCTCATGTCCCCTAAATGAGAAATTCTCAGCCATTGAAGAAGGAAGGAAGAGCCTAGCCATTGCTACACACTTTTTACTTTTTCCCCTGTGCTAGCCGTGCCTTTTAAGAGTTAAGAAGGAGGAGACGTCCCAAGCCTAGGATATCTACACCTAGGGTCGTCCTGCTTCTAGGGTTTGGTGATAGGGCCTTGCCATTGCAACACTCTCTCTCACCTCACTCTCTTGTCTTGACTTGTTTTTTGTGCTAGCCATTTTGCCAAGTTTAACTTGAGGAAGGAGGAAAGAGCACGAGGCCTTGCTTAAGCAACACCAGAGTGAGCCTCTTTCCCCTAGGTTTTTGATTCTAGGGCCCTGCCATTGCAACACCTTAGAACCCTTCCCTCTCGTCCTTAGCCTTTTATCCCTTCAACTTTGCATCGTCTATTTAATTGACTCCATTTACCCTTAGGCACTGATCTTAGCTCCCCAACATTGACATGATAGTGGTCAAACAACTCTTAAAACCTTTACAATTTGAAACCCTAACTAACCACTAACCCTAATAAGGTTGACGTCATACTTGGTTATTCCATCTTAACACAACACATTTTGTTGATAAGCAATTAGATGATGGTTTAAGAACATTTATTGAGTAAAGGATTGATTAAATACATTGTTGGCTACATCATCTCAATATTTAATGATGAATTGATATTATTCCATTGCTATATTAATTGACATTGATCTCATTGACATCTATTGTTTTAATTGCTTATATATTGATATCAGATAGTTATATGAAGTACTAACCCATTGAATTATAGCCTGCATATATTGTTTTGCTATTGTCTTGTTCCGAGCAGGTGTTCTCAATTGGGTCTACACTTCATTATTGGTTGTTTAGCCGGACTATCTGATTTGTTTGGTAACTTGTAAGGAGGGACTTTTACTTTGACTTTTATACCTTAGCCTCTTCAAAACCCCAGGTTACCGAGGACGTCTCCCCTGGGCCTAACCTCCCTAAATAGAAAGAACCTCCCCATTGTGGTGACATTGGGTGGGGCAGGTTCCTGTTATGCCAGTTTGGCCTCTATCTTCTAGCCTTTCGACCTAGCTACAAACTGTGCGATAACAAGACCATAAAGAGATTTCTTGAGGCGACAAACAAGGCTAGAGTCATTTTGGACATAGCCAAGAGATTGTTCCATGTAGATTTCTTCTTTCAAATCGCCATGCAAGAAGGCAGATTTAACATCCATCTGATGGACCTCCCATTTTTGTGAGGCAACAAGGGCAAGAACAAGGTGGATGGAATTCATTTTTGCTACAGGGGCAAAGGTTTCATTATAGTCAATTCCTTCAACTTGGGAAAATCCTTTGGCATCTAACCGAGCATTGTTTCTTTCAACACTTCCATCTGATGCATACTTAGTTCTGTAGACCGATTTGCATCTAACAAGTTTTCTTCCTTTTGGAAGAGGTACAAGATTCCAAGTATCGTTTGCCATTAAAGAATGATACTCTTCATTCATTGTTGTATCAGAATATGGATGACCCGAAGCTTCTGCAAATGTCTCTGGATCATGAGTTTCCGAAACTTGAGCCAAAAGACAAGAGGCTTGTTGGAACTGTGAACGTGTCCGACGCCGATCTAAAGGATCACCGACAAGATCACTAGCTGCTTCTCGTGTTGAATGGACCCATCTAGGAAGCGGTGGAGCTGGTGCTGGTTTAGGTTCAAAAGACTCATCTGGAGGAGGGTGAGCAGGCAAAGGTGGATTTTCATCCTAGCTGTCATCATCTGAAGAAGAAACTATATCATAAGAAGGCACAAACACAAAAGATGGCTCGCATGCCGAAAAAGGCACAATCACCGAATTAGGCTTGCAATCTTTGACATCTTCAGAATAACCAACAAATATACACTTCTCACTTTTAGGCTGCAATGCTTTCCTTTTCTCATTAGGAATGTGAGCCCATGCTAAACTGCCAAATACACGAAAGTGACTTACATATGGTTTGATTTTAGTCCAAGCTTCTTCTGGTGTTATATTTTTAAGAGCCTTTGTGGGAGTGCGATTTACTATGTAATTTGCACAGTTGATGGCTTCCACCCAATACTTTAGACTTAATCCCTTAGATTAGATCATACAATTAGCCATTTCTTTTAATGTGTGGTTCTTTCTCTCAACAACACCATTTTGTTGTGGTGTATATGGAACAATGTGTTGCATTTGGATTCCTTGTGTAGTGCAGTAGCTTGTAAAATTATTGTTCACATATTAGCCTCCATTATCTGTTCTTAACTTTTGAATTTGATGTCCACATTGCTTTTCTACAAGAGCCTTGTAGGCCAAAAACTTCGCTCTTAAGTTTTAAGAAGTAAACCCAAGTACGTCTAGAAAAATCATCAATAAAAATTAAGAAATACTTGCACCCAGAAAAGGAAGGAGAAGAAAGTGGACCACACAAATCACTGTGAACAAGCTGTAAAGGGTCTGAGGTGTGCCAAGAGGCACGTTTGTCAAAACTGTCTCGATGATGTTCTCCGAGAGCACAACCGACACAAACACCATCTCTACATGAGACAAGAGGAAGACCAGTCACCATCTGTTGATTACATAGTTGCTGCAATGAGCGATAATTTAGGTGACCAAACCGCTCATACCAAAGTTTGCTCAAGTCATCGCTATGAGCAACAAAAACTAATGAAAAAGCTAATGACCTAAAGTTGTCAAACTTGTACAACCTGGTAATATCATCAACAATTCTAGTTGCAATAACATGCTTAGGATATTTTAGATCCTTGATTACAACTTGGTGAGGTGAAAACTCGACAGTTTTACCTTCACCTGAATGAGTGATTTGATATACTGATAGAAGGTTACAAGAAAGACTTGGAACACATAATGCATCATTGAAATGACCATTATCTACTTGAACTGTTCCAGATCCTACAACACTAAGAGATCTATCATCGCCAACAAATATTTTCTTGGTGTTACATTCATTTAGAGCAGAAAACATGGCTTTATCCTTAGCCATATGATAAGATTCTCCCGAATCAATAAGCCACTCATTAGAAGAAAAAGTAGTAGTAGAATTTGAATTGAAGGAGAAACCAGAAGCAAAAAGTGCATGTTCGTGAAAAGAAGAAGTAGAATCGACACTGATGTTGTGCTTCTTCATCGTTGCTTCTAAAGCTGCCATCTTCTTGAAACATTTGGACTCATCATGACCATCTTTATCAAAAAAGTTGCAATATATGTTAGTATTCTTACTTTTATATTTTGCTCCTTTGTCACCAGTGGGAGCTAAAGCTGTCTGAGCAGGTTTGGGACCCTTATGTTGTTTGTTGTTGTAGTGAGGATGTTGCTTCTTGGGATACCTGGGTTTATCTTTTTGCTGGGTAACTAAGGCTTTGTTGGAGGGACCTGTAGTGTTGATCACTCCAAATTGTACAAGCTTATCTTCCTCTCGAATCAAAGAAGCATAAAAGGACTAAAGAGTGGGTTTTTCATAAGGTTCTTCCCCTAGAGCCTCTCTCATGGCATAAAAGGTAGATACAAACACAAAATATGCACTACCTAGCTTAGAAAGAATAAGATAGATGCAACGCTCTTCCTCCATCTTTATCTTACATTCTTCACATAAAATTCTGAGTGTTTTAAACCTAGATAGATAGTCTCCAAGCCAAGAAAAATCATTTGGACTCAAGGTTAGTATTTGATTTTCTAACTGTTGTGCTCAAATAATATTGAGTTTACCAAACATAGATTCAATCGTGTTCCAAGCTTTTTTGGGGTCATCAATATCTTGAAGGTGGTACCTTAAATCAGGAGAGATGAAAATTTCGATTAATCCACATGCTTCGTCATTCCTATTATCCCACTTGGCTTTCTTATCAACATCAGTGGGTGCTTTTTCCTTTCCCAAGGTAATCCGGTACAAGCCTTTACTTCTTAATAAATCTTCCATATGAGATTTCCATTAGAAGTAGTTGTTGCTGGTAAGCAAGACAATACTCGTAGAAGCCATATTAAATATGCAGATAATGTGGATTTAAAAAATGAAACTGATGATCTGGATGGAAAGAGCTCGAAAAGTTATGCGGTTTAAAAAAAAAACGGCACTGAAAATAAACTTCCGATGTTAGAGTTATGCCCTTTTTAAAAAAAGCACAATCGGTAACCAAATGACCACGTGATTGTGTAAATTGCTTTATGAAGTGACCCACTTTTATAAATAGAAGTGGGGATCATTTTTACAATGAGGTTACTTTATAACATAAAAGATGCATACAAAATAAATAACTGTAAAATAAAATATTAAAGCTATTTATAGTGATTCACTTTTATACTTGAAGTGAAATACACTTTACAATTTTAGCATGAACTTTTAAAAAAAATGTAACAAAAGAGAGACTTGAACTCAAGACCTCTTACTTAATAAGATAACTTTTAACCAAATGATTTAGCAAAACATATTGTAATGTTCAGAAGGAGGATTGGGGTTGTTGTTGTGGAAGACGACCTTGGAGAGCGTGTTAAATTTTTTTTATTTTCACACAAGAATTTTTTTTTTCGCTTCTCGATGACAACAAGGGTTAGATCTCGGTTAGCTTACCCGGAAGATGCACCTTTTCCTATCTATTTCTGATTTGCCGAGATCGCATAAGGCGCGAGGCAAAGAACATACACAGATTTAAAAGAGTAGCAACCCAGAAATAAATAAAACAAAACCGAAATAAAACCAAAATACTACTCTACAAAAATTTTAAAAAATGCGTATCCAAGCTTTATACCTCCAGATCTGACTGTAATGGCTGTATCTTGGGAAAACGAAAACCTTTTCGAGTGAAACGAAAAGTGTTCATGACTGAAACGAGTGCTCCGGATGCAATGGAACAATCCTCTCAACCTATAAATGTACAGAAATGACATAAAATGGAGATTAGGCAACTCAACTTCACGATCTCGATCTACAACAAGAGCGGGTCTTCAAACAGGCTTTGATACCATGTTCGACAACACAAGTATTCCAATAGAGGATGAACACCTTCAATAACCACTCACATAACCAGATCAAAGATCAACACACCGATGTTTTGACGTGGTAAAACCCCTACGGGGAAACATCCACGACCCCAACCAACGCGACCACTTGGAGCAATTTATTAATGCAAAGAAAAAGATTACAGAGAGATTTTACAAGAGAGTTTCTCACAATCGATCATCGACAAATGACCCTCCATGCTCTTTAAATAGAGATCATGGACCAATCGGGTGTTAAGCCACAGATTAATGGCCGTTAAGATCGAGGAGAGTATGAATCGTAGGATCACTCTATGTCGGGAACATATCGTGACCGTCGGATTTCCTAACTACAAATGCATTCCAAAGAAACACACTAGAAAACACACTTTTACCTAACGATACAATAGACCAAGTAGATCTTAACTAACTTCTAAGTGTCTAAATATCCTAACATCTTCATCTCCACCACAATTTGTTTCGCTTGGTCTCTGTATCCATCAGCCTTCAATACATTACATAGATAACAACCACATGTGAAGATCCACAAAAACACGACACTGATATATTGATAATATTAATATAAATATTATCATGATGAAGTGAGCATGAGGTTTCTATTCTACCCAAGAGCTAGTATACAAAACAACTATAAACTACAAAACACCCACAAACTATAACAATTGCTTTTAATACATGGAGTCGTCTAATATTATAGTAATCTTCTCTCTAATCATAAGATTCCGATGATACAAAAAGTTAAATACTCGTCCATTTTAAACTCTAATTGAATTTTTGACAATGTAGAATAATTCAAAATCAGAAAACACCCTAATAACATTGTTCTAGTCATTAGACATGATACTATACATCCACAAACACAAACATATTACTCTGATCATTTGGCAATATAGAGTAATTCAAAATCAGGGAACACCCTAATAACATTGTTCTAGTCACCATACATGATACTATACATCCACAAACACAAACATATTATTACATAATACTATACATCCACAAACACAAACATATTATTACATAATACTATACATCCACAAGCACAAACATATTGTTCTTGTCATCCTACATGATACTACACAAACATATCACTTGATAAGGCTTTAACCATTGTATAACATATCACTTGATAAGGCTTTAAGGTTTTGACCATTGTATGGCTATATACATGATACTACACAAACATATCACTTGATAAGGCTTTAACCATTGTATAACATATCACTTGATAAGGCTTTAAGGTTTTGACCATTGTATGGCTATATTCAGTCCCCACTTTTGCCTGAACGAAAAGTAAAGCAATTGTTAGCTAGAGCTAGAATCAATAGCAATAATATTAGTACATATATCACCTTATAATTGGATTTAAAACATAGGTTCTTGTAAACAGCTTCATAGGACCAAGCTCTAAAATTAAAAAAATATAATAAAATATGACTCATTGTCATTGGACTCTAAGTTCAAAATGTCTGGTTGTTTTCCCGCTTAAAACCTCAGAAAGCAATGACAGAGCATATAAACCCTCATTTCTCGCTTCCCAGTACCACAGATGCCCACAGATCGATACGCTGTTGCTGAAGATCTTCGCTGGAATCGCTCTGCGAACATCAAAGCCCCGTCCTCATCTTTTACGGGGCCAAAATCGGTCTAGATCCGGAGAGCTTTCTTCAGTCGTTAACCAAAGAAACAACAAAGGATTGGACGCTTGCAGGATTCACCTGACAATTCAAGTGCCATGGACTGTAACGGAAACAATGGCAAGAGCAGGTCGAGCCAGCCGAGGCTTTTCATCAAAGAAATGGTTATGGAGAACTTCAAGTCCTATGCTGGAGAACAGAGGGTTGGTCCCTTCCACAAGGTGCAAAACGCTTCATCATTTAATCCTTTTTTTATGCTAAACTGTAAGATCCATCAAAGCAACAATCTTTAAATGACACAATAAATTTCACCAGACAGGAATTAGTAATCATTTTGGAAAATTAAATTTTCAGGTTGTTATCTGAGCTCCATCAATCGTAAATATTATTTGAACGAGTTTCTGGTAGCTACTGGGCTGTTGGTATCTGTTCATTTTTGAAATATAGCGAAACCTGTCTAATTTTTTTAATGACATAGTCACCGATGGGTGCCTTACAACAGTACCCAGTTGGCAGTAGATTTGTAGATTCTTATTGGGTATTTATGTTGAGATACTGGCCTTAATTCCCGAACACCGAATACCATAATGCAAGGAAAACATAAAAACCAACAAAATCAATTATTCAAAGAACAGTACACAAATTTTTTATTTTTGGCTAGTGAAACGCGCTTTTGGGTTTCACGCTGTCTCATTGCTTGTCTGGCTGAGAACGAAGGGGCAGCAAATAATATGCTTCCTCTGCTCCACGCAGTGGTGATATATCCAAGCGAATGGTAGAAAGGGTGGCAAAATCTTTTTACCATCCTCTGTCAAGACGGGGTTACGACAGACTCATCTCCCAGTTAAGGGAACGAGTTGAATTGAACGTACCTATTAATATGGGATAAGGTTCCCACGATCCCTATCAATGGCTTGTGATAGGATGGGGAGGAGAGAGGTGCGATCCCCCCTCCTAATTATTTTGCCACCTCGGGAATCCATTAATTTTCCTACCCAATGGTTATATGATTGAACTTTGGCTAAGGTTGTCTTGCTTGAAATGGATTTGTTGGCGAGCCAATCTGCCACATTGTTTGTGGATCTTCTTATATGTTGGAAGTCAAATTGTTCGAAACAAGCCAGAAGTTGCCTAATCCATTTCTTCTTGTTCGACATATTCTATGATGGATTGTGCTTCTTTCTCTTCATCTTGTTAATTAAGACATGCGAAACTCCGTCGAAGATGATATTTTTGAAGCTGAGCTTAAGAGCCTCTCTGATTCCCAGAACCGGAGCTTCAACTTCTAATTAGTTATCGGTTTCCCTATTCAAAATCTGAGACACAACTAAGGATATGTTGCCGTGGCCAATGAAAATACCACTTGCTCTTGCTATCCCTAGATTTCTTCTAGACACTTTATCAAAGTTAAACTTGACCCATTCTATTGGCAGTTGGCTCCATTCGTGCTCTTAAGCCTGGATACCTAATGGCTGTCCATTAACAAGGGTATAGATTAACGATATTGAAAAAAGGAGAGATATCCAATTCCATTAGCAAACCCAATAGATAATCGTTGTTGCCAAATATTCTCAATATTTGATAAGGGCCAAATTTCTTCATTTATAATTTAGTACACTGGCTTTTGGGAAACTGATCTTTCTGTAATTACAAAACTGTATCACCAATTTGACATTGTTTTTTTTCTTTTCTTCATGCTAGCTACATGCCTGTAGCCTTCATTATGTTGTGCATTGTTATTCTTGACTTGCTTAAAGAAGTTCATCCTACCTTTTTATGAATTGTTAGGTATCAACAAAAATATGGACATTAGATGGAATAGGTCTCAATTCTATAACTTCTCTAGGATGTTTTCCATATACTATCTTGTAAGGTGAATAATTCGTGGGTGGATTGACAAAATTGTTAAGAGCAAACTAATCTCGAGGTAATAGTTGTCCGATCGTCTTTACTCTTAATTTATTTTCAAAGAGTAACGATACTAAAGAAGTATCTCAAACCATCATTCTTGTAGGAAGCAGTGAAGAATGAATGCAAATATACAATTCGATTATGTCTCATTAAGAAGTTTCAAATCGGGTTTGAGGCCATTTTGAGGGCAAACCTTTCAATTTCCATATAAAATACTTGAACATACAATTCAAGCAACCACATTTGTAGCATAATACCATAGGTATACAAAATTTATTTGCAAGGACAACTTCAAACACTTTAATCAACTTTGAATAGGTTGGTCAAATATGGGGCTTTTGAATACCCTTTTGAATGACATATTAGTAGCTTGTTTTTGACTTGTCTTTCATAATGCATGACTTAAATGTCTTTGAGACGGTTAACAAAGGAATAAATTCTCATGTTAATATGCTTTGAATCAAGTCTTCAAGCATATGCTTAAGAACACCAACTCCTTAAACTTCTACAATTATAAGAGGGTGCTACAATTTAGAGCAATAGTCCTCAAGGCTCACAACTTCAAATATCGTGCCCATTTAGGCCCTTGAAGAGTGAAACCCTGGATGTGGTTAACATTTCCAACAACAAAGTTCCCAAGAAGAACCCAATCGTCAATAGTGTAACTCAATCACAACGAATTTCAAAATCCTTCAAATTGGGTGATCACCGCTTAGAATTTGCATTTGAAAGCGTATTGATATTTGTTCAGATATTCCTTGAATGCACTTGGCCACCTCCTCTCTACTAGACATAAGTTGAATAGGATCATCAGGGATGCCATTTACAGACAGTTTATTCAGATCACTTAGGTTAACCCTAAGGATGGGCTATGCCCAAAGATGGCCTTCTACGTCGAGCATTTCTTGGAGCTTAGAGATTGGCTCATTGTTCGACCACAATATACACTCTGCCATTGGGTGCAAGCTCTTTGCATTCCCCTAGGCCAATTCAAAGTGGGTTCTCATAGGCTTAGAATAGAGACCGACCACAAGATTGATTGATCAGACATGATTTGCCAGCTATTCCATCTTCAGGAGGTCGAGATTGAGGAGCACTTCATCTTCTGCTGTCCCATCTACTATGATATTAGAGGGAGGTTCCATTTCCTATTCAGGGGGACCCAAACCCTCATTGCCTTCTTCAGATATTTCAACATGCAGGAGAACCTCAGGCTTCAAGCCCATTTTTTTTAGCCTCCTACTAGATCAAACTCTACCCAGCAGTAGATCACTTCCTTCTTCATGGTGCTACCCTAAGGAAGGGGCACTAAGGGACAGACCTATATTGACACAACTCCGGAATCCATATCAGTGTGGACTCGTCGGGCCTTTCCTTGTCCCATGAGATTTTAGTGACATGACCATATTAGATCCCTCTCCAGGAGACGGACGAGATCCCCCAGGCCTCAACCACGAACTACTTCCTCCAGACAGTAGCGTAGTGGACAATCCAGACATCCTACTAGGTCTCCATCTCCATCTCCTTCTCCATATCCATCTCAATCCCCCTAGGGTCACCAAGATCGCCTCCCTAGAGTGACCTAGTCACCCTTGAAGTACGAGACCTACATCGAGGTGACATTGGGTGTAGGATTCCCAAGTTGTAGCACTTGCTTTGTGGTTGGGTCGGGCTTTGCCCAACCTACAACTTGCGCTATAAGATGAGTAATGTTCTTCTAAGTAACAACTTGGCACCACCAACTATTGCTAGAAATCAACCTCGAGACACATTTGGTAGCTAATGCTTTGCCAAATAGATGTATATTTTTTTTATCCCCCACCCAACTATGTCTTTCGAAACTGCTACATCTTTCAACTTGACTAGGGGTGTTCCTTCTTTTTCTTTTTTCCCAGACCAAAGAAATCTAAAGCTAGTTCTTCTAATCCTTTCAAGTATCGCCTTAGGAATAAAAGTTAGTGACCTCTAGTAAATAGGGATAGCTTCTGTAACTAACTTAACTAAAATAACCCTCCCTCCCCTAGATAAGCATTTACTGTGCTAAATATAAATCCTTTTTCCCACTTTTGCTATAATCCAACCCCAATCTTGCACCTTCCCTAGACAACCATTTATTGCACCAAACATAAAGGCTTTTTTCCACTTTTGCTATGAGCTAGCCCCAATCTTGCACACAATAATCATTTGGTTTAATAAGAATCCCTAAATACTTCAACCCATTTGTAAACCCTATCTTTTGAAAAGAAAATATCTGTAGAAAATAATTTTCATTGACCTCATTATCTCAAAGAAAGAAATGGATGACTAATTCAAGTTGACCTCCATACCTGTAGTAGTGCAATATAGATCAAGGATCTCTTTGAGCTTATGTGCATCCCTAAGTGACTCATCACAAAAAAGAAGACACAAAAAAGAAGATTGTTATCCACAAAGAGTAGATGGGTCAATGGAAGAGTTCTCCCAATCTTGATCCCTGTAAGGGAACTTGTCTTTTTGGCTTCAACGAGTGCCCTACTTAGGCCTTCTACTATAATCAAGAACAACAAAGGGGATAAAGGGCACCCCTGCTTGAACCCTTTACTTGGAATGTAGAAACCTAAAGCAGAGCCATTGATGAGAATGGAAAATGACACAAAAGAAACACGACTCATAACCCAATTGACAAAATGTAAAGAGAATCCCAAGTGTAACAATATCACCCTTAAATATAACCAATTGACTTGATCATATTTCTTGGATAAATCTAGCTTTAACACCATTTCTTTCATTCTCCTAGGTTTAATTGAGTGTAACCCTTCTTGGGCTACACCTATTGCCTCATGAATTTGCCTTCTTGATAAAAACCAAATTATTCATTTGGATAGAGGTTGAAAGCAACGTTTTGACCCTTAATGTAATTATCTTGGTTGTGATCTTGTAAATCCAATTGCATAAGGAGATAGGTCTAAACTCAAAATCCCCAGGAGTGTATGTCTTTGGGATGGGCTTTGTTATTGCACGAATTGTAGGTTTCACTAGAGCCTTGTGCAATCTTAACCAATGGACAACACACCGGGACGAAACCCATTGTCACCTTAGGAATGTTGATGATTACAGCTTCGTGAGACATCCTCCAGGACATGTTCTCCTCTGAGATTGAGTTGAGTCGACCTGTGAGAGAGCCCATGTGTTGGGTGTGCCCATGAGATGGGTGTGTTGTTCCTCTTTGGACTAAGATGAGACGATGTGTGCCCCTGTGTGGGGTGAGGATGCCCATGAGATGGGTGTGTCGTTCCTCTTTGGATTGAGATGAAACGATGTGTAACCTTGTGTGGGGTGAAGGTGCCCATGTGATGGGTGTGCGTTAGATTCTGGACTGAGTTGTTATGACGTGTGGTCTCCTGCCTTGTGGACTCAGTTGAGTTAGGCTTGAGATGGTACTCCAGATGACTCAGTGAGATAGAGATATGTTAAGTAGGACGTGCCCCTAGTGGCTGAGCACAGGTGGATGTGCCCCTAGTGGCTGAGCACTAGTGGATGTGTGAGATCCCTTGCTATATTATCTAAGAGTAAGATTTACTTGTAACCCTAATTGTGATGTAAAGGGTACAGGTCGACTCCAACATATGTGAAAGATAATTAATGGTTATTGTAATAATCAATTATTTTCCGAGTTATTGAGGTCGACCCTGTTGTGCCAATAGACACCACTTTTGGTCTGTCCAGTCTGGTATAAATAAAGGTGATTTCCCCATTAAGGAAATACACTTGTCACTTGTCATTTGGAAATTTCAGCAAGTACATCTTCTAGGGCTGAAGTGCGCACCTCTCTTGGGCGCAAGTTTCAAGGTAGTAGAGCACCCTCTTGTGTGCATTAGGGTTTCATGGTTGGAGGATCTTCTCTTGAGAATATAGCAAAGGATTGCTGGGTTTTTCTCCCTTGTTGAGAAGGGTTTTCCCATGATATTTCTTGTGTTCTTGTGCATGGTATTTCTTCTTGTGATCTTGGTTATTGCAACAATTGTGAATAGTGTAGCTGCATTTGTTTATGGTTCAAGTACATGACTAAAATGAAATAAACCTCATGCTTTAGCCAAGCATAGTGAAAATTCAACAAGGAAAGGTCTTGGGAGACCCCTAGGGAAAGACAATGGAAAAGTCTAAGAAGGCCTTGAGAGGTCACAATACAAGGTCTAGAAAGGTCCAAAGGCTATGAATGGATGGAGGAAGGGTGAAGGTAAGGGTGAAGAGTAAGTCATCTGCAACAAAACGTCAATTATGCCAAGTGTAAATAAAATCCAGGACCAATAAGTTAACCCCGCCATTGATCGCTGATGTGAAAGTTGTAGTCTTAAATACCAAGTGATCAAAATTTTGATATCAAGGCAATGTCAGATTTGGCCAAATGAATGTGTATACCTGACAGGCTTAGGCAAAAAGATCCTCACAGGAGTGTCTAGTTGTTGTGGCCCTCAAAATATACCTACGGGGTTCTCAAGCCACCCTGGTACAAGAGGGCAATCTTCTTGAATGCTGTTTTCGATGCACTACAACAATCAAGACGACTAATAGGTTTGCTTAGTTGTTTCAAGGATTCTAGGTGGTCTCCAAGTTAGGAGCACAGTCAGTAGTAGTGCTGTCTAATGCGCAACCGTTCGACAGGAGCCTCTCTATATACCTCTAAGTACGACGAAGCGACCATAGTCTTCTAATATATGTCGAGGTACGTGAGAGAACTACAAGCCCCCAGGATGCAGCGTTGGCAGAGTAACAACAACTCCTACGTTTATAGACGCCCGAATATGTCTTTTCTAAGACCCCCAAGAAAATAAGTTCAACTTAGATGATTTGTTCGATTAAGCACTTAAAATATTGATGGCAATTTGCCAAGATTTAACTCTTCTTAAAGCAATGAGACAACCAAGCAAGGATCTCTTGAAGAAGATGAAACAAATTCAAATCAATGAGATATACTTTTGCCCCAAAACACCATAATATTTCCTTAACAAGCAAATATTAATTTCACAATTCTCCACACAAGTACTTAGCAATAGACCATAGACTTGCTTAAAACATACATCAGATTAATGGGCTGTTATGTAAGACAAGTAATCAGAACTCTTAACTTCTCAAATTTAGCCAATCAAATTAGATTTCCTTTGCCACAAACTAGAGATAAAGATGCAATTTAATCCCAATGTCTAAAAGGTGATTTTAAGAGATTTTTAGGGCACTTTTTAACACTTAACCAGATCTGAAATGTAATTTGCAGCAGTGGTTAAACATAGATATCAGATCTGAAATGTCAAGTTAATCACCTCAAAGCAAACCCAAAACATTCAAGAGGAAAGCCCCCCAAATAATTAACAATTTCTTCAACAAAGGGAGTGTGATTTTAGAAGGTTTTGGAGCACTTTAAGTCTATGTTCCACCAAGTCTTCGGGACGGGGGGACGTGGGTGTGGGGAAACGCATAGGGGGGCGTGTGGAAGTACCCCCAAATTTTAGGGATTTTAGGGAAATGGGGGACGGGGGGACGTCACATATATAATATAAAAAATTTAAAAATATAAAATATATTTTTTTTTAAAATAAAAATAATATTGATAAAATCTCAACAATAACAATTCCAATGTTCATCCCATGCAAATTCATCAGTAAATACTAAAATATTGAATTAGTAAATTGAAAATTCAAATTTGTAAATGATATAAACTATTAAACATGATTTGAAATTCAAATTCAAATTCAGTAATGAAATACATTCATTCATAAATCATAAATGAAAGTTGAAACATAAATAGTAAAATGATAAATATTGATACATTGATTTAAAAATTAAATTCATCATTCATCATTCTAGAATCTAATTAATTAGTACAAAGAAAAATACTAAATAGTAGATACTAAAGTCTGAAATAGTAAATTGGAATTACTCAAACTCAAAAATTTAAAATAGTTAAGTGTGACGAGTTAAGGTCTAAGGTCATCGGTATCTAGAGTCAAGACTCAAAAGTTAAAACTGAAAAAACAATGAACATAGAAAATAAATTTTAAAATGACCAACATGGAGTCAATCTCATTGACCAATCCTCTACATCCATCTCCCGCATGGAGTCAATTTTTAAAATTTAATTGTGTTTTAATTATTTAGCTTTTAAAATTTAATAAATTAATTGTGTTTTAACTTTTATCATTTTTTATATACATATTTGTTTTTTAATTTTTGCTTTTTTAAATTTGAATTTTTGTTTTTTAAGCCTTATTAGGAATTTTTTTTTCAGGGGGGACGCCCAGGAGTCCCCCTTTCATGGAGACTCATTCCCCACCTTGGGGAGTTGCGTCCCCCTGCGTCTCCCCAAAAAAGGGATGTTGGGAAACGTCCCCCCAAGAGTCACCCCGTCTCGGGGACGTGGGAAACGTGCGGGACGTGTCCTCGTGGAACAATGCTTTAAGAAGTATAACCAGATCTGAAATATGAATTTGCAGCAGTGAAATAAAATTTAAAACCACTTCAAAATCCACTAGAAAGCTTTAAAACTAGCTAAGACACCCTAAGAATACTACCCAAGTGTTAGAAAGAAAAATTAGCTAAAACTAAGGCCTAAAACTTACTCAAATGCAAGCTGTCCTAACTGTTAATTTTCTGCATAAAAGCCCTAATGGCTGTAGCTTTTAACCATGTCCCTACAGAAATTGGATCATTCAAAATGCAAACTAGCTATCTAGAATTGTAGATCTAGGCATGGCCTACAAAACCCATGTGCTAATTTCCTAAAATTAGTTAGAAAAAAGACTAGATCTAGTAACCTAGGGTTACAAAAGTAAGAGAGGAGAAAATGTGAACGGGGGTTTAGAAAATGGGGAGGCTAGAGGCCCCCAAAAAATCGCCCCAAAGGCAAGATGGCTCGCCCTAAGGGTGTGAATGTAGCTGTGAAGTCAAATTCTCAATTGGTTGTTGTTTCACGTTTCCTAATGCAAATCTTTCCTTTCTCCAATTTAGATTAGTGCCTTGTGCTAGTGGGTGATGGAGTCAAAGAGCTTGAGGATGAGCTAGAAGAATGTTGAAATTGATTTCCCTTGTAGGTTGTAGCTTGTCACTATCCTGGAAGAGGGTTGGAAACATATCGCCTAGCCCACAAGAACTTTCAAAAGATGGATATAACCTGCAAGAGGGTTGTTAGTTTTACCTAGTCCCTAGTGTAAGAAAAATATCCAAGAGATAAGCTTCAACAGGTGTAGTTTATTATCTAGCTCTTGAGAAAAATCTCCTTAGATCCAAACAAAACAATACCCAAGAAACTTAGAAAATGAAATAGATCTCACCAAGATTTTGTTGAGTAGATAGCATGAGCATGAAAAAAAAATCCACAAAGAAAGATCCACCACATAAAATGTCTCCAAGCATCAACCACAAAAATCCTCCGAGCAAGGCGCATCACATCAAGACACCAAGAAGAAATCCATGGCGCACCATTGGAAGAAGAGCATAATAGTATTGAGAGGCATCCAAAAAAAAGTCCATCATCAAATCTCAAGTGATGGATTTGTAATCCTCCACCCACTTGGATTTGTTCACAAATGAACCAACTTTAGGGTATTTCTCTAAGAATATTCAAGTTTTGTCCACTTATTAATCTCTTCTAGAGATTTCCTAAAAAAATAAAAATAAAATCCCTTTAAAAATATTTAATCCTCCTAGGGATTATCCACAATAAATATCCCAATTTAAATCAAATCCCACAATGATTAATTTATCAATTTATCCCCTTTCAAAAATGATTTGACCTCTTTGACCATGCGATTTGGTAAAAAAGGGATTTTTTATAATAAATTTAAAATAAATATGGAAAATAAATTTCCATAATGCATCTTTGACCAAACAAGAGAGCCCAACAATTTCTCCTTGAAGTGTGCCATCATCCTTTAACCAAGGAAAGAGTCTATCGATCCATTAAATTCCTCCATGAAGCAAGGGATTCTCCTCCCTAAGTCCCACGATCTAGGCAAATGTTCATTTGCTGATGTGCAGTGAGCCTCCCAAGGCCATTTGAATAGTCAAATAATTAATTTTCTTCCTCAGTTAATTGCAACGATCCTCCTTCTAGTGGAAAAATAAATCCCAAGGTCAAATCGATCTTGATGATGTGCACAATAATTTACCGAGAGATGATGAGTAACATTAAATTCCTTCTAGAAGGTTTCCAAGTGGCTTATACATCATAAAAATGCTTGACCAAATCATCGCCCAACCTTCTTAAGCCGAAAGTCATCCAACGATCTACAGTAACTGGTCAAACATGGGTGACGTCATCCTAGGGTATGCAATGATTTGCCTTAAAATTCATCGGATTGAGCTGGGAACTGGGTTGAGTCATTCAAAAGAGGTGATGATGTGGCTTGTGAAATATCTCGGGCATCCGTCAAATGCAAATGTGTCAATCAACTGAGGGTTAGCTAACCCTAGTGATGCCCGACAACAGCTAGAATAATAATTTCTGGATCATCTGAATGGCATGCCACTTGGCGAAAGACTGCAAGACAAATTAAAACATGTATGTCTACAAGGAAACAAGTCACTTCAGCATGATAAGATAATCAACGTAATATAAAAGTCATCTAAACTAGACCATTAAGCCCCATATTTATATTTTGTTACAAGCTCAAGAAGGTTATACAACTTACTAAGTCAAGGTATAAAATTCTATTAGAGGCCTAGAGAGACCAAACTAACACCTAAGTATTAAAAATATTTCCCAAAGATTGTTTCTTCATTGTCATGTAATGATTATGAGATGGTCATGGGGTTAGACTTCAATGTTAGGCAACTGACATACAAGAGACTGTAGTATCTCATTCATGGGTGCCTTTGATGAGGGTAGACTACACACTTGGTTCCTGTTATTTGCGAGGTGATACCTTCCAAGCCCTTTATTTGCCTTTTAGCACGTCTAGTCATGGGAGATAACCCATAGAATATGTAGCGCTCTGGTGATATTCCTATGATTGACGACCTTTTATTTTTTATTTCTGCTTTTTTTTCTTTGGATAATTCATTTTATTTTTCTTTTGTCCTTGCGTATTGAAAAACACATGCTTACATGCTTCAAAGTTCGAACACCCCAGAGAATATGTAACACCCTGGCGATATATCCGCAAGTGCTATGGGACTGGGCGAGCCTTTGAGCAGGTAACCAAGGCATGCTTTTGCTAGTCTCCCTCTGAGCCTAGAAGCTCCTTCCCATAGAATGAGGAATGATCCCTTCTTGGGTTAGTTTATATAACCTAAAGAAATGGATATGACAGGGATTGATGAGATGGAAAGTGTAAGTATGATCGGGAACGATACGATGACAGATTCAAAACAAACCTCAATAGTGCTCCATTTTCCCTAAGAGTAACCTAATCCCCCAAGAACCTATGATAACAAGTCAAGTTATGATAGAGGAAGAAGTATAACAAACGAGCTAACGACTAGTAGTTAGAAGGGACTCTCTGGAATAAGCTTAAGTGCCTTAGATATTAAATTGATACTCACCATGATGACGGACTTACCAACTTGCAACATGCTTCTTGAGGATGTCTGACAAGCCTGTCCAAATGCCATGGTTGTCATATGCTGTTGATGCCATTGAGAGATGCTCACACTTAGAAAGAGGATCTCGAGTTCATATTTGCAAGTACATGCACATCTTCTGGATTTCCATGTTTTCTGCCTGGGTGCCTCTAGATGTTCTTTCTAGAATAATTATTCGTCGGTGGGGGATAACAAGCTCAATGAAAGTTGTATTAAAGACAACAACATTTTTTCTGAGAATCTTGATTCCTCAATAACCCTCGGTCATCCTCAATAACCTCATAACATCTCCCAATAAATTCAATGGTCGACCCATTAGGACAAGGACTTTTGGCCTTTTGAAAGCTGTGAAGAACACTCTATAACTAATCCTTTGAGAGTCCTAGGGGGCTCAGATTGTCCACCTCATCCACAAAGTTGGGAAGGAAAGGAGTTGATTTGATCACCTTTGCTATTGAAGCCTTGTTCTCTTCTTTATATATACCATCAAAATGATCAATCCCAGGCTATGCCAATTCATCAAAAGTGGATGTTGAAAACCCATCATCCCTTAGAAATTCCAATACCTCCATATGGTACTCACATTCTTTCTATGATTTGCATATGGATGGAAACATTTGGTATTTTCATCACCTTTGGAGAGCCATAAGGCCCTAGTCTCGAGTCTCAAAGCATTTTCTTGATCAAGAAGAATCTTACTCTTCCTTTGCTCTAGCAACTTGTATTGTTCTTTTAAAGCTTTATCTAGGAAACCAACCAACTCTTTACCTAAGGATATCATCCAATTAAATTTCTAGAGAGACTAGCTCTTATTCATTCCTAACCATTTTCAGGTGAGCCCACCTAACAACATCTTCTTTAAGCCTCTTCACATTTGCCTCAAATTGAATACAAGTTGATTGTCTTAATGAACCATTGAAGGGTATCCATTGCTCCTTAATTAACTTAACCAAATCCGCCCCCTCCAGTAAGGTAAGATTAAATTTGAAAGGGCTAGGAGATTTTCTCCCTACTTTTGCCATTTTCAATAATACTGGAAAATGATCAGTGTCACCTCTCATACCTACCCAGTGTATAATTATGAGCTGGTCATTCACCAGTCAATCCTTTAATAAGATTTTGTCAATTCTCTTAGCAACTCTATGACCCCCAATTCTCATATTCCTCCAGGTTGGGGATAGCATGAATTAGACTTGTCCTTTCCAATCTCTACAAACAATACTTAGTTGGTTTGAATTAGACCTACCCTTTCCAATCTCTACAAACATTACTTTGTTAGTTGGTTTGAATTAGACCTACCCTTCCAATCTTGACCCAAGGAGAAATTTAGGTCCCCTTGAAGAATTACATTATTTTTCTTTAAAGTATTCATTACAAAAATCCTATCCCAACTTTGTTTGCACATGGCCTATAGATATCGAGAACCAAGAGCTCCTCCCCCAACTCTTGAGAGAATACGATAACTCTAGACTTGAATCAAAAGACACGGTATTACTGCAATTTAACTATCTTCTCATCCAACTTGAGATTAATCCCCCAGAATGACCCACATAATTAGTTGAAGTAAACTTGCAGTCCACCAACACGTTCTTCAATTCCTTGATGAATTTGTCTCCATCTCTCATTGTTTCTTCCATAAGAAGCACATTTGGCTTGTGGGCTTCCACAAGCCTCTAAAGGGCCTGTTTTTTTGAGGAATTGCCCAACCCTTGCACGTTCAATGACATACAAATCATAGTTTACCCTTCGTAAGGGTTTGGTTTGCTTTAAGAACCCCTTTAATTGATCTTTATTTCCCAATCATCATTTCTTTTTTGGATTTTGCTTGAGCCACAGCTAGGTGAGACTTTCTCCCTCTTCTTGTTCCTATATTTCCTTTCAAACCACACAATCTTAGACCACCTTCCACTCTAGGGATTGTAGGTCCTAATTCTGTTTTCCTAGACTTGAGATTATATCTAGAACAACCTTCAAAAGGGATTTCCCCCTCATCATACGATGAAATTTGTACACATGGGACTAAAATATTATTGCTATTCCTCTGAAACTTGATAGTTAGAGACCCCTGATCTGGATTATTTTCGGCACAAAATGAGAGCGGAGATATAATAAAGAAATGCACAGAGATATCGCGTATATCCAGTAATATAATAGAAATATATCAGAGATGCAACTATAAACACAGAGATACAGTAATACACGATTTCTATTAATGAAAGAAATGTACAGAGACTGTAAAAATACAGAGTGAAAGACTCGCTAGAATGGTGGCAGCTTATCTCTGAGAAGAGATGT
>ML776792.1:604595-664054 GCA_009831015.1 Picea engelmannii
TTCTTGTTTAAAGGTGGCTTATCGAGTTTTGATCTCTTCCTATTTTCTCACGAGACCGAGAATTTCTGCGTGCAAGATGCCATTCAAGGGGTGAGGATCTTCTTGCACTTTGCTTTCAGTTAGTAGTTTCTTGAGGGATCGGTTCTCTGTCTCCACTTCAGAAACTCCATGTGAGAGGATGAGCACTTCTTGATTTTCTTGTTCAAGCAATGAAGCAAAACTACGAATTTGGGCATCTAATAACATTAGGTGTGTTGAGTGAATTACCATGTAATCCATGTTAAGACTGCTGCCTACTATTTGTTGTTCTGTAGTTGGCTGTTTTTGTGTGGCACACTCCATTGATTTGAAAAAAGGACACTCAACTTGCCCTATGCTTGTGTGCTATTCTGCTATTAGGGAATTCTGTATGCCTCACTCTATTGTTTTGTAGACAGGATCGGTAGAATCCATGACTTGTATGTGAGTAGTATTAAGAGTGTTTGTGGCAAGGGGTGTAGGGGGAATGGGAGAGCAAGGGGGGAGGGGGGTTATGCATAGAGGGATAAGAAAGGCCATGAGGGAGTAAGGTGGAGCAGGGAGGGGGTGATAAGGGCATGGAGGGGATGGGAGGGGAATGGGGGAATGGAGGTGTGGGGGAGGATGAGAGAGATAATGTGGGTCATGGACAACAATGGAGCTTTGCGGGCAATGGGAGCTTGGGAGCCACTGACTGGGGTAATTGGAAACCAATAGGTAGAGGCAAGGGCTCATTACAAGGTCGCGGGCTCACAAGAAGTTGGAGTCGTGGGCTCCAACAACATGGGGTCGTGGGCTCTAGCAACGTGGGGTTGTGGGCTTTAGCAACGTGGGGTCGTGGTCTTTAGCAGCATGAGGTTGCAAAGCTCCATCCAACGGGGTCACGGGGCTCTAGTCGACAGTGTCTTTGGCAGACACGACTCACTAGTAGATTGATAGAAACCCTTCCAGTGCTCTTTTGGTTGAAATCAAAGATTCTCATGTTGATAGGTTGGTGATGACCTTGCATATTTTGATGACTATTCCACGAGCTTTGTATTTGAGCATCAATTTGATCTTGTATGGAGATGTGATTGTCTTTGTAAGATGTTTTGGAGAGTTCATGATGTGGTGTTTGTCGATGTTGGATTGTGATGCTGACTTGTAAAATGATGAAGTTTCGTAGGTTCCTTTTGCTTCAAGAAGATATTCCCTTATATTCACAGATGGTTGTTAGTCATTGGATGTTCGAGATAATGTGATAACATGGTGGGAAATGTTGTTGCAAATGGCAACGGTTGATTTTGGGATTGCAATTAGTTCTAGTTTGCAAATAGCAGGTTTGGTGGAGTTTTTGACGGAGTCGACAAGATTTAGTGTAAACACATTCGTCCTAAAGAGGGAGTGTTAGATTTTCGGGTTACTTTGAAACTATTTACACCATGCTTGGGTGTGCTACATGAGATTTGCGGTACATGGTGTATGTTCAGTGCGTGGATGGTCTGAGATGGATTGTAGCATGAGAGATGGTTTGTGATGGATATGCACACTTGAGATAGCTTGCTCAGTGGATGTTTGTCCTTAGTTGATTGTAGGCTTGGTGTTTTCCCCTTAGGTGTTGGAGATATCTTGGTAGTTTAGTAGATGCCCTTCATTGAGGCCTCATGGAGAAGGTACTTGCTTAAGAGAGCGCCCTATAGGGGATGTGGACTTTTGTGCATCAACAAGGAGGGATTCAAGCCCAAGTTGACATGTGGCAGCTTGGTTACATGTTTGGAGGATTGTAGATGGCTCGAGGATGCTTGGAGATTCAACAATGTTCTTGTAGGGGGTAGCTCACCTAGTGGAGCACATTGCTTTGGAGGATAGATGGAGTTCATGGTTGCTCGTGATGGAGTGGTGTTGACTTGCCTTGTGTAGCTACATCACCTTGAAGTCGGTATTGTGCACTACATTGCCATTGGAGCATGACAGTTGTACTCTAGAGTGGACATCTCACTTGTGTGGCCTACAGGGGTTCATGTAGGTTGCTTGGAATGGCTTAGGCCCTCACAATATTCTTGGCCCCTTACCTCTCATAAATAAAGGAAGGAGAGAGTCTTTCCACAACATATTCATTCACTCACTTATAAAATTCACTCTTGTGATGAGATGTGACTAAGAGAAGAGAGCGTGCACTTCCTCTCTCTGTCTCTCTCAAGTCTTCACTTGTACTTGTATTGTCTCTCTCTCCTGAGGTGCTATGGTTTCTTGGATCATCTTGGAGTTTTTGGGTTAGGGTTCATCCCTTTGAGATTGGAGATTAGGGTTTTGACAGAAAACCCTAGGGTAGATTTATGAAGTACAGAAGAGGCATACATCTTGTCTTGGAGTTTGTGTTGGAGAGATTCTTGCACTTGGATTTTCTTGGTTGAGCTAGGGTTTGATGATTTACCCTAGCACTCAAATTTCTGTAACAACCCCATACATTGCATGGATAGTAAACCAAAGGTTGAAATCAAAGATGGAAGATCATCACACTAGCCTATGGATTGGTAACACAACACATTTTTCCCAAGATTGCGGTGCCATGGTGACTTTCACCATAAATCTGATTTTGTTGCCAGCCCAACTTCGTAGTTTTGCCAAACTATTGGAAAGTTACATGCAAATTTGCACAATTTCTCCAATAGAGTCTTAGAGGTAGAGTTCGAGAACCTAACTACCAAGTAACTATTGGTTGAAAACAAAGTGAAAGAAGCTCTTCACTCATTGAATGATGCATTACACGAAGAAATTCTAGACCTCAAAAAAAAGCAAGAGGAGATTTGATCTTAATAGCTAAACTTCAAGCAAGAAATTGAGGTGCATATTAACTTGGGCACATGTTGTTTGAGGTAGGGACAATGCTCCTTGGCTTGGTGCATTTGATGAAGTTATGTAGACCAAGCTCATATATGAGTGCACTAAGTGGGTTCACAAGCTAAATCTAAAGGTGAGGGGGTTTTCTTTCACTTTCTCCTTACTCGAACCCATGTAGGTTGGAACCATGTTTTTGGGGGATATTGTAGATCTCCTAGATCTCAACCTCGAGAGGGGTTGTCTTGGTTTTGACTCCACACCTTTCCTCTACTTAAAGTTTGTGGGGGATTGATTGAGGGCCCTTTGGGCCAATTGAAAACTGTTATCCCTTCCCAACATGATATATCTAGATGAAGACCTTACTTGATACTAGGTTGCAGAACTTAAACGGTCTAGGGAATAGATTGTAGGAGCATGACAAACAAGTAACAGGGTGATCATTAGGAATCTTAGGTCAATCATTTGGGACTCTTCTCCTCTTGGGTGGTCCTATCTTCGGGTTGTCACCGCATAGTTCACGGGATGTTCGATTTCATCAAGAGTACCATTAGGCTTAAATAGGGTTGCCCTCTGTACCCCACCTTGTTTGGGATTTACATTAATGAATTGGAGGCCTTTCTTCACGAGCATATCCGAGACAACGATGGGTGCCTCCACCAGGTTTCGATACCCATCCTTCACTTTGCTGATGACGTGGTCCTCCTAACATCATCTCCTAAGGGGTTATAGAGACAGTTGGATGCCTTAGCTCGCTTTGACGACCTTTGACAGTTGACAATCAACCTGGGTAAAGCCAAGGTTATGATCTTCAATGGGTTGAAGAAGACCTCAGACCTTCATTTCTTCTTCAAAGGGGAAGAGATCGAGATCACCAACACCTACACATACTTGGGGGTGCAATTCTCAGAACCCCGCTTCAGTTTGTGATTGACTCTCCAGCCTCGGATCAACAAGGGCTAAGGATACTTATCCCTTCTCGAGAGACAATGCTTTCGACACCATTTTCAAGACATCTCATCCAAGATTTCCCTCATGGACTCCCTTATTCGAACCATTGTTCTCTATGGCTCAAGGATTTTGGGGGCTTCTTTACTTAAGTGTGATTAGGCCTCAACTGAGAGAGTCCATACCCTTCTCCTCCATCGCATCATTAGATGCAAGCAGATAGTCCCTCAGTACATCATCCTAAAAGAGTTTGGGGCTTGATTGTTTTGACTTGAGACAATGTTCAGACTAGTCTCTTTTCCGCATTGCATTCGAAGCTTCACTGACTTGGTCAAGGGGTGAGATCGGTACCTGTACTTGCCCTATTGTTCTTTAGAGACCATTGCCCTCTAGAGCCCTTCGGGCAGGCTCGAGGTTGGTTCACGAGGGTTGTTAAGGAAATAGTGAGGAATAGATGTTAGCTTCACAAGTAGAAAGGTCAAGTTCTAAGTTGTCCCAAAGAGAGATTAAGTCCCAGCCATTGATCTAGTAAAAGATCCAATGGTTGGGATCTTCCGTGGTTAAAGGGCCCACTTAAACCCTAAGAAAAAGCTAAGAAGCATATCTACCTAAGTCGTGGTTGATAGTTGAGTAGTGTTTGAGGGAGAGGAGACACGAAGATAGGCAAGACAAAGGAAGTCGAGTCTACGGGCTCTGCATAACCCGCACTTGGCATGGTTGATTGGTGGCGGCCCAACCTCACAATAACACAAGCATACAAGTCGAGTAGGGCCACTGTAAGCATAGACAACAAAGGATAAAGGTCAAGTAGGGCCATAACAAGCAGGAGAAGGAGAGACTCGATCCTTATCAGATTATTATCAGTCCGTACGAGCTACATGAGTATGGATCTGTTATGTGTGTGACAGGGTTGTATGCAGTTTGTATTTACCTTGTATTTTGGTCAAGCAAAAGTAAAATCTTTCTTGTTTATCCATCTCATCCTGTGTTGTTAAGAGAGCAACTGTTTTGTTCCATTTTCAATGTGTACATTTTTTTTCTCTTAGTTTTTACATGGTATCAGAGTGCAGGCTAAATGGAACAACCCTCACTAAACGAAATGGCAGAGGATGTTTGCACGACCTATCTCTCTTCCACTCGAGCCAATGATGTTCGGTATATAGACAGTGGAGCATCCAGTCATATGACTAACCACAAGCACTACTTCAACAGCCTGAGTGAAAAGGAATTTGGGTTTGCGATTTTACTTGGCGATGACTATGCTTATCATACAAAAGGAGTCAGAACTGTAAAGTTTGAGAGGGAGTCTGGTAAGCCTCTCCACCTGTCAAGTGTCCTCTATGTTCTTGGACTAAAGAAGAATCTGGTCTCAGTGTCAGCTCTAGAAGACAAGGGTTATAAGGTCTCCTTCAAGAATCGAAGGGCCTGCATCAAACCCAAAGGGTTGAGTAAGGGATCCGAACAAGTCATTGGAGTAAGAAAGGACAAGCTGTATAAATTGCAGTTTGACTCTCACTATGTACTAGCAAGCAACAACAACACTAGAGACTGTGAACTATGGCACATGCGTGTAGCTCATCTTGGACATGGTGCTCTCAAAATTTTGGGTAAGATTGTGACAGGGGTGCCTTCATTCACTACATAAAACAATGAAGTGTGTAAAGGGTGTGCTCTAGGAAAATATGTAAGGGCACCCTTCCCCAAGAGCGATTCAAGGTCCAAGGGCATTCTGGACATAATTCACATTGATATCTGTGGTCCCATGTCCTCATTGTCCATAGGAGGGAAGTTCAGATACTACATCACCCTCATAGATGACTTCTCTAGAAAGACTTGGATCTACTTCTTGACTAGAAAAACATCAAAAGAGGTACTCAAGAAATTTCAAGAATTCAAGGTTTTTGTGGAAACTCAAACAGGGAAGAGGTAAGAGTCCTCAGGTTTGACAATGGGGGGGAATACACTTCACATGCCTTCAAGAGGTTCTATGTTGAGGATGGAATCAAAAGAGAAATGACAGTCCCTTATACCCCTCAGCAGAATGGGAGAATGGGGTCTCAAAGAGAAAGAACAAAGCCATTGTTGGTGCAGCAAAAGCAATGCTGCATGATCAAAATCTCCCCAAAATTTCTTTGGGCAGAGGCTTGTAACATTGTAGTATACCTTCAAAACAGAAGTCCTCACAAAATTCTGGGAAATGTGACACCCGAAGAAGCCTTTACCGGAAGGAAGCCAGACATCAGTCATCTCCGCATCTTTGGTTGTGTTGCCTACTGCCATATTCCTGCTGAGAAAAGGACTAAGCTAGATCCTATAGCCGAGAAGGGGATTTTGGTTGGATACAGTGAGACCTCCAAAGCCTACAAAATATACATTCCCTCCACAAGGAAAACTGTCTTATGCAGAGATGTAAAGTTTGAAGAAGAAAGAGCTCTCTGAAATTCATGTCAAGAAAAGGTCATTTTAGAAACTAAAGTTCCCAATCAAAAGGAGAAACCCTCATCAGAAGAGACAGATCTTCCCACAACGGAACAACAAGAGAAAGAACAACCGATCATCTCTAAGAAAAGGAAACCAAAGTGGGCCGAGCAACTGCTGAAGGAAGCCAACGAACAAGTAGAGTCGTCAAAGACCTCATTCAGAACAAGTGTATCTCCTCGGAGGTATTCGGGATATGCTGCTCTCATGAGCAGTATGATCGAATCAGAACCAACCTGCTTTGAAGAAGCTATTGAAAGGAAGTCTTGGAGAGATTCCATAATGGAAGAATATACCTCCATAATAAAGAATGTTGTGTGGGAAATTGTACCCAGACCACAGAACAAATCAGTAGTCAGCTCCAAGTGGATATATAAAATAAAACATGTAGCGGATGAAAGCATTGGCAAATACAAGGCCAAATTTGTTGCTCGGGGCTTCTCTCTAAGCAAGGAGTGGATTATGAAGAGACATTCGCCCCAATAGCTCGATACACCTCCATTCGTACAATTATCTCTATGGCCACCTAGATGGGGTGGAGTATACATCAAATGGACGTTAAAATTGCATTCGTCAATGGGAACATTGAAGAGGAGGTCTATTTGGAACAACCAAAGGGATTTGAAGTTCAAGACAGAGCAAGTCATGTCTGTCGTCTAAAGAAGGCCTTGTATGGCCTTAAACAGGCACCCAAAGCTTGGTACTCCAGAATCGACTGCTACTTACAAAGTATTGGATTTATCAAAAGTGATGCCGACTCAAACCTATACCTTCTTATAAAAGAAGGGGACATTCTCATTCTTGTACTCTGTGGACGATCTCTTTCTAACAGGGGCAAAAACTCTAATAGCAGCCTGCAAGCAAGATTTGGCTAAGGAATTCGAGATGAAGGATCTAGGTCTAGTGCACTAATTTCTTGGACTTGAGGTCTGGCAGCAAGAGGGTGAGACTTTCCTGGGACAAGGAAAGTATGCAATTGAGATCCTCAAAAGATTTGGGATGGAGGACTGTAAACCCATGTCCACTCCCATGATTACTAATCTCAAGAAATTAAATTCATCTGAGTCAGAAAAGGTGAACCCTACCATCTATAGACAATTAATTGGATGCTTGATGTATTTAACTAATACTAGGCCTGATATATGTTTTGCTGTCAACATGTGGTGGACCCCAAAAAAGTACATTGGGTTGCACCAATACACATAATGAGGTATCTGAAGGGTACAATAGAATATGGACTTAAGTATTTATCGAGAGACCAAGTCAAGCTAGTGGGTTATTTTGATTCGGATTGGGCTGGAAGTACAACTGATAGAAAGAGTACCTTTGGTTGCTGCTCCAGTTTAGGATCAGGCATGATATCGTGGTACAACAAAAAACAAAAATCAGTTGCACTCAGTTCAACAAAAGCCGAGTACATGGCAACCAGTCAAGCAAGTTGTGAAGCCATTTGGCTTTGAAAGATTCTTGTGGATCTTTTTGATAAAACCTTGGATCCCACCACAATATTATGTGATAATCAAAGATGTATTAAGTTATCTGAAAATCTAGTCTTCCATGATAGATCCAAGCACATTGAAATCAAATACCATTTCATCAGGGACTGTTGGAAATAGAGAAAAGAACAGAAAATATACCTTTTAAAATTTTCCTGTTAGCTAGATCAACAAGAATACAATAGATCTAAAATTAAAATCTGATTAGAGATAACAATAGATCTGAAACACTACAGTTAGATCTGAACTATAGAATATTTCTGAGTATGCAAAGTAGTTAGATTTGAACTAAAACAAATATTTCTGAGTATGCAGAGCAGTTAGATCTAAACAAATATGTCTGAGTAATGTAAGCTACTAGATCTTTGAACCAAGAATAAATATAGATCTAGAACACTCAGCATTTCAAATATTAGATCTGAGTTTAAACAAATAGATTAAACTGAAATGCAACTTACCTCTGAAGATTACCTATGTGTAATGAAGAAAGACCTTGACACACATGTGAAGTGTTAAGCCTCTCAATTTATGCTCAAATATAGTCTTGGAGTCATGGATCAACCTCTATGGGTTAGATCTCTATCAAAGAGAATATAGGAGTGTTATGCCACCATAGAAAAACCCCACAGAAAAGACAACAAACCCCAAACTGAATTTCTGGAAGTAAACCCTTATCCCAGCCACACACAGTGAGGAATTTGCATGAAGAAAAGTGTGACAACAAAGGAGGGAAATCCTGGAAGTTCCAGATCTTAACAAAAAGGTGGACGACTGCCTACTGTAAGGGTCTAGCAACCCAACATGAAGGCTGCGACCCTCTGAGGTTCCAGATCTGCGAAAAATGGGGACGACAACCTCTAGAAGAGGGTCCGCCACTTAGGAGAGGGCCGACTGCTAGAAGACTGGCAAAGTGAGGAGAGGGCGGCAACTTAAACAGAGCAGAGATAATGGAGGGATGGACCTTGCAACAGTTCCCTCAACACAACACCTAAAAGGACCTGGTAGCAACAAGTGGAACAACCCTTATCACAACAACCTAAATTTCCAGCACAAAGAATGGAAGTCGAACTGAACTGTCAAGGGAGGCCGCAACACATAGAAAGAAAAACTCAGAGCAATCCGCCACATAGAATAGAAGAGAGTGACTATATGTGTGGGAATAATGAGGGAAAGGGTTTTATTTATTATTTTAGGCTAGGGCTTAGGTTAATAGAATAATAATTAATATAATGACATATTAATTAATATAAATATTAATTTAATATGTCATATTAAATATTAATTAATATTTCTATTTTAATCTTACTAAGCCCTAAAACAAAAATACAAACCCCACTCAAACCCAAACTCAAAAACCAAAGGGTGAAGAACAAACAAGGGGTTAGGAAAGGGCACAAGGGTTTTCTTAGTGGCAACACATGTCCATTTGATTCTCAAGGTGACCAATTAACTTTATCATCACTGCATAGGAGGGTACATCACACACTATGATCATGCCCATCTTCATAGTCTCTCCTAGCTCCTATGGACCATCCTGGGAGAGAGGATCACACACCAACACATATTGGTATTTTCATTGTGTACATTTTTTTTCTCTTAGTTTTTACAAGGGTTTCAGGGCTTTTAAAGTACGTGGTCATTCGGATGGATTGTCTCCCTCCGTTTAGATATTACTTAGACGCACCTGGCCACCTCCTATCTACAAGACAATAGTTGAATAGGATCATCAGTGATGGCATTTATAGGTAGTTTATCTAGATCACTTGGGTTAACCCTTAGGGTGGGTTACGCCCAAAGACAACCTTCTAGGTTGAGCACTTATTGGAGCTTAGAGACGGGCTCATTGTTCAACCACAATATACACTCCGCCATTGGGTGAACGCTCTTCATATTCCCCTAAGACAGTTCAAAGTGGGTTCTCATAGACTTCGTGTGGAGATTAACCACTAGATTGATCGATCGGAGAGGATCTGCGAGTTATGCCATTTACAGGACGTCGAGATTGAGGAGCACTTCATCTTCCACTGACCCATCTACTATGAGATTAGGGGGGAGGTTCCATGCCTATTCAGAGGGACTCAAACCCTCATTGGCTTCTTCATATATTTTGACTAGAGATACTTGGCCTTATACATGCAGGAGGTCCTTTGGCTTCAAGCCCATATTCTCTAGCCTCCTACTAGATCAGATTAGCGTATCACTTCCTTCTTCACGGTGCTACCCTTAGGAAAGGGTACAAAGAGACAAATCGATATCGACATAGCTTTGGACTCCAAATCAGTGTGGACTGTGGTGCCTTCCCTTGTCTCGGGATATTTCAATGACATGACCAGATCAGATCCCTCTCTGAGAGATGGATGAGAACCCCTAGGCCTCAGGGGTGAACTACCTCTTCTAGACAACAGTGCAGTGGGCGATCCAGACATCCCACCAGTTCTCCCTCTAGACATCATACTATATTGAGCTTTCTTCATTTGGCCTTGGATGTTAAGAGAGATGGGTCTATTTCATGATAGAGCTACCTCATAACTTTTGGTACTTTTTATTCTTGGATCTTGTCCTCCTATACATCTCCACCCTAGAGCGGGTTTTTGGGCAGAATCAAGGGCTGTTCATGCCTCAACTTAGCTCTCACTCTCTTCTCTACTTTACTCTACTTTACTTTCTGCATCATGCCGTTTATAGGAGATCTTTTGGTACTTTTGCTTTGTAATTTGACCTACTTTTGTGGTCATTAGTTGGACATTAATAAAATTATCTTATCTTATCTAAATGATGAGCTTGTTGAGAGGCCACCGGACTTGTGGTTCTTAGTGGGTTGCTCGAATGGTATTGGATATGCTTTGATTATATATTTTCACTATTGCGTACTAATTCCTTGTATTAAATATTTATCTAAATGTTTGATGACATTATTTGCAACCGGAATGGTCTATTCTTTCAGGGTTTTGACAAGACGTCCTTAAATTGAAGTATTTTTGTAGATTGTACACTAAAATACTTTTAATAATTGTGACAGAGTTTCTCAGCTGTGGTGGGCCCAAATGGGAGTGGTAAAAGCAATGTAATTGATGCAATGCTCTTTGTTTTTGGGAAGCGTGCTAAGCAGGTAAGCTATGCAACTGTTGCCCTTGAAATTCATTTCACTAGAAAACTTTCCAATTGGTTATGCTGTTACCTTAATACACTATTCATTTTTTCACAAGCCTTGTGTCAATTTGGACTTTTAGTATTAATTGTGTGTAATTGTTCTTGGTCCAGATGCGTTTGAACAAAGTATCTGAACTCATTCATAACTCCACTAATCATCAGAACCTTGAGAAAGCAAGTGTATCCGTGCACTTCCAGGAAATAATTGATTTGGTACTTCAGTGGGATGAATTTTGGATGCAAATCTAGAATATTTTACTTATTGATATTCTAGAAAAGTTCTACAGTGCACAGTTTATTGCTGTGTTGCTTATTTTGTACCTGGAAGTTAAATGATGCCTACATGATCATAACTTAGCTTGTGTATTTATTGCAGGATGGCGAAAATTATGAACCTGTTAAAGGAAGTGATTTTGTTGTTACCCGAGTTGCTTTCCGAGACAATTCGTCCAAATATTACATAAACAATCGGGGCAGTAATTTCACTGAAGTTACAAAGAAATTGAGATCAAAAGGAGTCGACTTGGATAACAATCGTTTTCTCATTCTGCAGGTCTAATTCCTTACACTAAGAGTGTACAATTTTTCTCTCAAAATTTATATCTTAAACTACTATATGTAAATAAAATGACCTGTTTTTGCATATATTGATAACACGTCTTGATATCACTTTATAGGGTGAAGTTGAGCAAATTTCATTGATGAAGCCTAAGTCACAAGGACCTCATGATGAAGGATTTTTGGAGTACTTGGAGGATATTATTGGATCTAATCAATATGTTGAAAAGATTGAAGAGGCCAGCAAAGAGTAAGTCACAATTTCTTCTCGTTGGACATGTATTTTCAATAGTTAAAAAGCTAAAGACACTTTTAACAAAGAGCAAACATATAGGTTTCCTTAATCACTCTCAAATAGGGCTCTTTAATCTCTACCCAGAAAAATTAGCACCATTCAAAATTTTCTTCATTCAAATGGAAAACAAACCAGGTTTAACTATCTGTAAGGTTGAATTTCTTGTGAAAAGGGTATGTTTTTGATGTATGAAACTAGGAAGCATTGGTTTCCTTCTTTTACATACAAGAGTGGGAACTGAACAATAAATCGTATTGAATAATTAACATCTTGATTCTTTATCTTAGTCAATGACGAATATCAGTTGCTCAACACTATTCAGCAAACATCCCAAATATTTTTGATTCATAATATAGTTGAAGTATTTTGTGAGTTTTGAATTTTGAATGGGGTTCATATTAGCTATGGTGGTATTCTTCACAAATTTGATGTCATCGTTCAAATCGTTTTGTAGTATTTGGAGACAATGTTGATGATGGTTTGGTACTCAGACAAATTACTTCTTGTATGTTAGCTGCATGGTGATTGATAATGGTTGAGTGAAAACTTAGTTATCAATTATAGGATTTTGGGGTGAAGACCACAAAACATTGTATTCCAAGTTTTCTCCAAGTTTTGGGGACTAGTGGGTCGTTGATTCCTATAATTAGAATTACTCCTTGGAGCTTTCTATATATATATATATATTACATTGTGGCATATGTTTAAGTGTTGAAGGCAACTAGACATTTGTTAATGCATTAATATGCATTATTATTTTAGTATGGATTGTATAAAAGTGGAATTGCTTGTATGCTCATTTTGCACAGAAAAGTTAATAAAGCAGTATGGTCCAGTCTGCGATTTATTGAATTAAGTGATGATATTGAGCGCTATTTGTTTATTTCTTACCATATAATTAATTAGGAAATTGTTAGTAGAATATATATACTATATTGTGATGGGTAAATTGGGTTTAAAATGGACACCAATCTTAAAGGCTACAAAACATCATAATACTTTTTTGATCAAATTAGTCAATCAGTAGATTTAAACGTTTTATCACTAACACCTTTCTTCTTAAGTACTAAATTTTATGAGATACTTCTTGCTTCTCCTGGTTACTATTGTACCTTTTTACTCTTGGGAAATAGATAGCTTAGGACTTAAATACCACTTTGATTTTATATTGGACTTCTTCTTAACTTAGGGCTTAAATACCACTTCGATTTTATATTGGACTTCTACTTAGCAAGATAAACCCACTTCCTTCAAGTTGAAACTCTCTCTCTATCCCTAACACACACATAGACACATTGCACACACACACATAATTACCTTATAACAATTGTATGATAACTTGAATTGGAATTCGACTTCCTTAAGAGAGTGATATTTCTTGGTACCTGTTAACCCCTGGATTTTCTCACTTGCATATCTTGAGGGTTAGGGGCCAACATATTCTATTTCGCTGGCATTCATACAGTTTTCCCAGAGACAACTTTGTTTTGAGCTAGGGTTGGTTCTCGTTGAGTTTAGATATAGGATTGGTTAAGAGATGTTTTCTTGCTTCAGAGATAGAGTATGCATAGTTTTTCATGAGATTGGATATAGATGGCTATTTTTAGCAGTTCTACTTTTTAGGAGACAAAGTTCAGAGGTCTGCATGGTAGTTTGATGGTATATTCAGAGTCCTTGTGAGCCCAGGATTCCAGTGAGCTTCTTCCAAATTACATGCATGATACTTTGTATAACACCTCCAGTTCAGAGGCTTGCATGTCGAATCATAACACATTCAGATTCCTTACAGATAACAAAGTCCCATGAGCATAATTTCATTAACATCCAAGCATTTTATATTTTTAGCAGTGCCATGTAGTATGCCACGTGGAAACCTTGCAGAGGTGACATTTGGCAGTTCCAAGATGTGACATGTGGTAGCCCATGGAACATGTGGCAATCTAAGATTGTGACATGTGGCAAATTCTAACAGTGACAAGTGGTGGAAGTAAGGTGCATGATTGAGGCTGGGATGATATTATGATGTTTTGTAGCCTTTAATGACTATACAAAACAATGGTAAATATTTTTCTTGTTGGTTATGTATAATTTTCTTTCAATTTCTCCCCTGATGGATTTATCATTTTTCCCATGTCGTGTTTTAGGTTTTAGCACAAGTGAATTTTGTTAGCTTTTGGGTTGCCTCGAAAGTGTTTACTATGCTCAGGGTGCCTTCATGTGATGTGGGGTGCATGGCGAAACTATAGCCCCTTAGTTGTAGCTTAGATCTTTTGGTTAAATGACATATGGAGAGATTTTTATAAGTCGTTGCTCATTGCTTGACCTTGGACTTGGTGCTAGATGTTGCACACTCCTTGATGAGGTTATCTTATGTGGGATTGGTATATTCTACAAGATGTGCATGTTAAGGAGGATGGTTGCTTGCATGGGTGATGGGTGTTGTATCTACCTTGGATGATGTATAAATTGCCGTGGATATTCCATTGGAACAATTCGTCACAACAGATTTGATTAATAAAACCGAAATCTACACTCTGAAGGTTAAATTCCTTTAGTTTCTAGAATATTTAGTTACTGATTTTCTGCTTAGGCATGAAATAGATAAAATGTGGAAAATAGAGAACACTAAAGTAGAATCACACACCATCCACAAGGTAACACAAAGATTTGCTTTGGGAAACCCTTACGGGAGTAATCCCAGCTAGAAGGTGAGGCTGCTTTACTCTCTTTTCTCTAGTATGGAAATAATGCAAGTACAAAGGAGAAGGCACTCTCTATGGAGTTACCTGAGACCTGTGGCCCATTCGTATGCTACAAAACATTAACCCCCTCTATGCTCTCTCATTTCCCACTCCCAATTTTTCTGCTCTCTTATGAAACAAAATACAATAACATAGAATGGAACCCCTTCTCCCTGTGGCCCGATATTTAACATAGTTCGATAGCCATTTAGGGGTAGGTTTTTGACTTCCTCAACCCTTAATTGTGGTAGGGTTTTGGACCTTCTAGAATCTTCTTGAAATTCCTCACATGGATAGCCCCTGCATAAGCCTCTTCACAATATCGTACGTCTGTATGCGTGGGTGTTGCGTCACTTGGTACGGTGGCCCTTAGATCTGAGATAAAGTCCTCTGCAAATGTTGAAGATGTGTGTGCCAATCTGCTTGATGAATCCTCCTCTGTCTCCCTGCAAACCCTCACACTCAAATCTGCAATCAATCTCTTTGTAGATTGATCTCTCCTTCTCCTTGTGAGCCCTCTTAGCCCAACCAATCTCTTTATTCTTCATTGAGCAAGTGAAACCCTAATCTCCAAAAGGATTGAGGGCTGAGATCAACCCTCACCCTCATGATGAGATCAATGGTCAAGATTAAAAGACCACAACTGAAATTGTTCTTCACTTTAACTTTAGAAAAAGTACTCAATAAAGTCAACTGAAGATTATAACATATCAACAGTTCTTTTCCTAAGTTAGACTTAGGAAAATATTTAATTAATTGACTTAGCCTAAGTTTCATTGTCCTCCATCATCTTAGGATGCTGTAATGGTGATGAAAGACCTTCCTTGCTACAATCGCAACAGAGAGCTCTTCATCGTTCATTCCATGATTTAATCTAATGTTCCTCTAAACTTCAAAGTGCTTCCCTTTGTTGTGCTATTCAAAAAGGCTGTTTTTTAAGAAACCCAAAGAAGGATAATAACTGGCCAGTGTGAAAGACCCAATGGAGGGGTACCATGCTTTCTTTTTTGGCTCCTCTCTATAAGAAGTACAGACTATAATGAAACCATGCTTTCTTTTTTGGCTCCTCTCTATAAGAAGTATAGAATATAATGAAAAACGTGGAATATTAATGTGAATTTAATTGGTAATTTTTTGTTTTAATAGTGGAATGTTGAGAAATTCAATGTGAATTTAATTGGTAATATTTGGTTCCCCGTTATTTTTGGTAATATTAGGCTTGTTGCTTTGAATCAATTTTCATGGATTTGATCGTATCTGTCAAGCCACGGTATCTATGCAATTTGCCCCCTCCTTTTTCAAGTATCGTTTACCAAAGGTGGAAACTTTGAAGTGCAGGGGTGGGTTAGATAGGCCCTGAAAAGCATTTTAAGATATTGAGGCCATCAGTACTCCTATTTGTTGTTTATTGACTTCTATGCTGTTTGACAAACACTAACAGGTTTTGTATCTTCCAGGCTTGAAGTTCTGAATGAAAAAAGATCAGGCATTGTTCAAAGAGTTAAATTAGCAGAAAAAGAGAAAGACTCCTTGGAGGTAAAAGAATCTAAATCCTGGTATTTGCATTGTAAATAGACACATTATTGTTTGAACCAATTATAACAAATGCTGAAACTCTTTTAAATCAACAGAGTGCCAAGAATGAAGCAGAGGCTTTTATGATGAAGGAAGCAGAACTATATAAGTGGCAGGAAAAGGCCAGTGAACTTGCTTTACAGGATGCCAATACCCATGTAACAGACTTACAAGAAAATGTCAGGAAACTAGAAGGAAACCTTAAAGAGGAAAAGTAGGTGCCCTTATATGCATTTTGAAGCTCTTCATAATTTTCGTGTGGAGGATAATTAATTTGACATTATTGATCATTTCAGGGAAAAGTTCAAACAAAACTCAAAAGCAATGAAAGAGCTTGAGGCAAGCCATAACAAACATTTGAAGAGACAGGAGGTACAACTTTGTCTACTACAAGATCCTTGCTTGCCTTTCCTTTGTTGTCACAGTGACACAACCTTTGTGTATAGTTTTATACTTTGTTTGATGATTATGGACTGTTAGCAAGATTAAACTTAGAACACAGACAATGACTTGTAGCAAACAATTCTGAAGAAAAATACTTATGGTTTAACTTCTGTTGTGATTGTGTTTTTCTTTAAAGTTCAGTCTCATTCACCAAGTTGAAGTATATTTTATATTTAATACATTTTATATATAGGTATACCAAACTAAACATCTTATTGCTCTTCGATATCTTAGATATTACATGCTTGTTTGTATTGTGAAGGTTTATTTCTTTTGAATTGTGTAATAAAGGCTTCTCTTGTTATATCTTTGTTCCAGAGTAGGGAGACTTCTAGTTGTAAATCACGGGCACAGTTAACTAAATAATCTGTTGTAGATAGGCTGAGTTGTCTGGTTTGTGTTTGTGTTAGACAATCATAGAGTTTGAAAAAATATTAGCTGTGCTAAACGATGTGATAAGATTTGCAACTAATTTTGAGGAAATATGCAACCTGGATTTTAAATTTAATCTGAATTCAAAAGAATCTAATCCAAATTTAAATGAATTTAATCACATTTAATTGAACTAAATCTGAATTTAATTGAATTTAATCTGAATTTGTTCGACTTTTAAGTTCTATTCTTATGAACAAATTCAGGGAATTTGAACAAATTTATGCACGGATGTATAAAATTCACTGAATCTCGAATTTTATGAATAAAGTTTGGTGAATACAGTGATTAAGCATATAGGTATTTCTGAATAATGATCATTTTATGTTTATTAGAAAGTTGTTTAGAAATTTCGAGAATCGGTTGCTCAATGCAAATTCAGAAAGTTCACCTCAACCTTGAGGTTTCCCCGATATATTTCCTGTGAATTCTCAGCCCGAGAACTAAATCTAAAATATTAAAATATTAAATTACAGCGGAAAATACTTCCCTTTTTTTGAACCCAAATCACAAGGCAGCTTAAGAAAGTAAACACCAATCAAGTGTAATTTAATGCAGCAATGTTTCATCCCTTAGGGCATAGTTCGCAAGCAAATTACAATCTGAAAGTGACTTATTACAGCAGATTATTACATCAGTAAATCAGCCCCTTTAGCTTCTAGATTTTTTTTAAATCACCTAACAAATTCTGGTCAATGTATGTCAAATTAGCAAGAATAACCAACATTAGAAATTACTCAATCATCAAGATAACACAAGCTGAAATTCATATATGCAAGTACAGAAAATTTAGGCATCTGGAACGCTTCATATATACATAGAAGATGAAGTACATGTGCATACGAAGAGCTCAATAGAAGCTTGTTCAAGTAAAGCTCTCCAAAACCTAGCTAAGGAAACCATAAGAAAACCCTAGCCACCAATTCGACCTAGATAGGATTCACTACCAATCAAGGCTGGTTGCTCCACCAAGGATCCTCAACAGGCTATAATTCACACTGGCAAGTCCTTCTTGGCACTTACTCTTGCATCCCACAAGTGTACAATTGTCTCTCTCTATCTTCTCCACAACAAGTACACCAAGTAGCACTAGTGTTTCCAAATACCACGAAACGCTAATCTTCTCTCACAAGAGCTACAAGATTAAATTTGTTGTTTTTACACATACATGCATGTATAGGAATACGCATTATAACAATGAAGAGGGGATTCATCCATTCACTAAATGACTCATTGTCTCATTATATGGTAGAATAAGAGTACTATGTTATGTAACTCCCAATTACCTAAGTAATAACCACTACATTAATTACTATATTAAATGCCTCATTATTACACCACTTTATTAGTGAGACTAAATCATACATCTAAGTCTATGTCCTAACATGTGTAAGTTCTAAATATGACCATTATCTCTAGCACCCTCCCTCCCATAATGGTCATTTTACATGCATTGTTCAAAATACAAAAAGACAAAAGGTTTGGACAAGCAAGATGTTTGCAGTCCACAACATAAGATCTTCAAAATAGTGACTGCAAGTGAACTATATCTGGCAAAGGTTGATGAAGTACAATTTACATCACAACCCTTTTGACTCACCAACAGGATGAGAGCCAATGTTGGCTGAAAAATCATCTTTTCCACCATTGACATAAAACTTGGCTTGTTCTTTGAACTCTCCTCCTTCACATCTTGGGGGTCCAACATATCAAAATTTTGTGTTTGCTTCTCAAAGAAAATACCATCTAATTTTACCACTTCATCTTCAACCTCTCGGGGTGTCTTCTTCCTTACCACTTCATCTTCACTCTCCTTGACAGTTTTGTTCTCATGAATTACAACAAATAATGCATAACATGCCTCATGTTTGCCTTCTTTTCTTTGCTGATTTAGACTTGTTTTGTAGGCAACATGTTCTAGTCTTCATTTCTTCAATTTGTCTCACTTGACACCTTTCTATCCTAGGTATTATGGCTGAGTTTTCTGTCAAATTACAGCCATCTTTCTACTAAACCAATCCTGCATTGCGAACTTCTATCATCTAGAATAAACCTCGTTCTTCCACACCCATAGCAGCCATCTTTTTGCTATTCTTATCAACAATAAAACATGTATTATTACTGAAATTTAGATGTAATTGTTGGCAATGCTTCATTATACTACTCATCAAAAGTAGATTTTTCTCTAGACAAGGAACATAATAGACTTATTTAATCATACCTTCTTACCTCTTATCTCAAGGAGGACAATTCCCTTTCCTCTAATGTTTTCTTCTCTGCCACTCATCACAGCATAATCAAACTGAAATTTATCCTCTACAAAATCAACATATGAATCAATATTGTTAGTATAATGTTTAGATGCCCCTTAATCAACATACCAATTACACTTACCACAATTAGAATCCTTGTTTCTAGCCATGCACACATTGAACTCTTCCTCCTCCTCCTGTTCAACTACATTGGTGTGTTTCTTTCCTAGTTGATCATCGGAAGAATGCTCTTTGCTGCGCTTTTCATCCCATAACCACTTCTTGCAAATTCTTCTTATATAATCTAATTTTCCACAATAAAATCATTAATTGCTTTTCTATATTTACCTAACTCAGAGGGTCTATCCACATCATTCTTTTCCTTGTATTTGCTATCCTTGCTCTTAAACTTGACTACAAATGCTACTTTAAAATCCTCATTCACAGTAGTCTTCCCAAATTGTTTTTTCCGTTTGTCTTGTTGTAGGAGTTTAGAGCTCAACTGCTCAAATATCAGATCTTTGTCAGTACTAGTAATGCTCAAGGTGTCAATAAAATTTGTATACGAAGAAAGCAAACTCTTCAAAGTTTTAACCACCATATCTTCTTCTTCCATGTTCTTGTCAATTGTTTTCAATTGATCTCTAATATCCTTGATTTTGAGAAAATGATATTGCAGGCAGTCAAACTCATCTATTTAATTGAAAATAACATGTTTTTAAGGAACAATGCACTACCTTTGTCTAAGTTTTCATGCATCTTTCGTAGATTACCCTACATGACAATTGTGTCATTATGATCTTGAACTTAGAGAAGCATCTCATTTGCTACCGAGAGCTTGATGCACACCACAACCTCTCGATTCTTGACATCATACTCCACTTGGGCATTCACATTCGTCTTTCTCCGCACTTCTTTTCCCATTACAAGTTTTTCCAACATCTATATTTAAATACAACAATCATCTTTTGTTTCCATGATTTAAAATTCTAATCACTAAATTTTTCATTTTCGTTTAATGTTATATAGGCTAAATTGGCCATTTTTTTAATGGTTTTAAATACACAATATAGTTTTTGATGCCCAAAAATTCAAAATGGCAGTATCTCTTCATTCAAATTGCATCAAACCCTCTACAAAATCATTTCCTTTAGAATTATTATAAAACATAGACTTGTATTAATTCTCCAAGTACGCACTATTTGTATTCTTCACCAAATCGACCTTGCTCTCATACAAAACTTGCTTATTTGATGGTGGTTCACACTATGGCTCTTCGATTCCCTTGAATACTGCAATCTTAGTGGCTTCACTATACAGGTATTTGATATTACATACCTCGATGATGGCCTTCTATTCATAGGATCAACTTACTTTCTCTGACCACGAGTATGCGACTAGATGTCATTCCTGTCTTCTTGAATATCAGTTTAGCGATGGTCTTTGCCATTTGGTAGGTATACCTTCTATTTCTTTTTTATTGCTCGGTGGTGTTGCTGCGTTTATACACACTTGGGCTATCGTGTAAGAAATCTTTAATCCACTTAGTGTGTCCTTGGGGGCAAGTCTCGAGTCAAGGTGCTGTCACCTGATTCTCGACTCCTCTGTCTAGGCCAACTCCTAGCGAAGCCAAGGGGGCTATTCCCTAACAAAATACTAAGGCTCTAAGCTAAGCAAAAGAAACCATTTTAGGATTTTATTGTAAAAGAAAACATTTTAAGTAAAGCATTCAACATTCATTCATTCAATAGATAAGATAAGCCTTGATAACAGAAAAGATGTCTAACCATAGAAGATGCATGCACAATAAAGTAAATGATATAATATTTGCAAGTAATTAAAAGATTATTAGACAATCACCATATCATGAATGAAATACTGCTCATAAAGCAAAAGGTTCTGAAACATGAGGCCAGTGCATTAAAAGTATCGTGGGCAATTGTTGAACGCGTGTTTTATTAAGTTTTTATTGAAGGTAGATTAAGGAGAAAAGTGTGGCCTCTGTAGAGGGTATCTCTTTGTTTGGAAATATGCTGAGAGCTTACCGAAACCCCAAGGCTTCACCAGTAAGTTCCATGAAGGTGCTGGATGTCCAACATGGGGAGAACCTAGATCTGAAAGTTCCCGTCTGACTTCACACACTCCCTTCATGTGGTTTCCCTTGCATTAAGATAACAACTATCAAGATTTCCCTAATTAAAACTACTACGCACTGACCAACCCCGGTTCTGATGAATCCCAGGATCGAGCTAGGCTCGCAACGGTTCAGAGCATACAACGAGGAGCTGAGGGGAAGGTTTATTTTAAAGCAAGAAAATACTGAAAGAGAAAAGTGAAAAAAATCGAAGTGTTTTCTAATTACTAAATGCGAAAAGGAAAAACTAAACTAGCAAAAAGATTACTTTGCTTAAATGAAATTGAAAGTTGTGTTTGATTGATTGGTTAATTCCCTTAGATTGTGTGTTTGGAAATCATAAAATCAAGAAACTCATAAGGAAATAAAGCACACAACCACACCATCGATCCCCCTAAAGGGGATGACAAAACTGGGCACTATGAGGCCCGCTTTTATTAACGCCTATTACACTTGAGAAACCGAGTTCTCTTTTTTCTTTTTTTATGAACTTTGGATCCTTATAAAATGGATCAAATTATTAGAAAATATTACAAAAGATTTTATAAAAGTCTTGGTCTTCAAGGGGTCCAACTTGGGCTAGAATTTCTTCACTTTAGCTTCAAATTCGCTAGAGTTTCTTTTTGTTTTGTGACGTACCTGCTAAAAACCGGCAAAGAAAAGGATTAGAAAATGATAGAAAACACTTTAAGAAACTAAAAATAAAATGAAGAAACTTAACCAAATTTTTCTGATATTTTCTTATGCAAGAAAGCAACTTTTTTAGGGGTTTTTAAAAGCTTTAGATGAAGCTAAACTAAGCTCTCTTAGGTGTTTTTGTTTGCTGTCCCAAAACAACAAGCATAAAACTCCTAATTAGCTAGATTTTAAATGCAAAAAAGAGCAACTTTCTATCTTAAGATTGAGAGATAAAATTCAGAAAATTGCAAGAAAGGTACTTAGATCTATCCTTTTGATTAAAGAGAGTTTTAAAACTAGATCTAAGATTTAGTATGCAATGCTAGATGTTAAAAAATTATCTTTGAATTCAAATCTAGCTAATTTGCAAACGAAAAGAGAAAGGGGAAGAAGAAATTTCTGATTTTCGGAGCCTTTGCTTGAGCTTGAGAATCTTTGGGCTATGGGGTCCCTTTTGGTGTGAAGAAGAGGGAGGAATGCCTTCTTTCAAACTCCTTGGAAAAACACTAGATGCAAGCTAGCTCTCTTGCTTTTCCAAAAATGGGATCTTGCATGCTTCAAAACAACTTGCAAATACCTGCACAAGATTTGTGTTTCCTACAAAAGAGACTTCATTTACATGTTAGTTTAAGCAAAAATAAAACATACAATACAAGCATCAGATATAAGTAAACACGATAGATTGATTAAACAAACAAGTTAAAGCATCCACTCCAATTAGATAGCAATATCCTTACCATTAGCCAATTTGCACAATAAATAAATGCGAGAATTTTAGAGCAACACCACCTCAATTATGTACCAACATTCATCCACATATGAGCACCATACACCAATAGCTTGACCTCCAAAGTCTCTTGAATTCAAATACAAAAAGATATTACAATAGCAGCAAGTCACCCCAGCTCCAACTGACCAAAAGGAGGAGGGTCGAGCTTGCTTTATAGTTTATTGGGTGAAGATTCTCGAGTGAGGGCGCATGCCAAGATAGGAGATGCACACTAGTAAGCTAGGGATACACTTTAGTGAAGTGGGGAATGAGTGGAATGAGTGGTAGGTGGAGTGGAGTGATGTGAGGATGAGTTGGAGTGAAGTGAGGGTGAGGGTGAGTTGTGCATAGGGATTAGCACCCCTCTCCTGCTAGTGCGACACACATGGAGGAAGTGCGCCTAACTTCTTTGGGATCTCCTCCCACTTTCCATGTCACTCAACCAAGGTGCCCTCACTAGGAGAGTAACTCACCAACTAGACCCAAGACTCCAGACATGAGGAAACATGTCCCTGACATGTTTGCTAAAATTTAGCACAGTAATTAATTTGTCTTTTTTGTCTTTTTGAGAGCAAAATTCAATTTTGAGTGATTAAAAGCACTTTTTTGCCTCAACAGAGGGGGGGATAAGGGTTTAGGAGGTGCTCTGGCTTAGAAAACGAGCACAAGCTTGGCATCTGTCAACAACTGATGCCACTTTTATGATTTTATTGACTCTTACAATTAAAATTATTCGTTTTACGGGAAGTTTTTTAGTGACTGAAAACTTAAAAAAATCCTATGGGGGACTTAGCACAATTTCCATATGACTCAATAGACATGACTTAGCATCAATTCATATACATTTAGACACTAGACATTGGTTATACCATGCTAAGGCCTAACCACCAACACATACTCAAACTTTGGAGGAGATTTGAGTGAAAAAACTTAGAAATTATTAATCGCCTAATTTCTCAGGCAAGAAATAATTAACAAGTGAAAAAAAACACTATATCCTTTTATTCCACTGCAATTTTTCGCCCCTCAAGAAAAGGCATTAGGCAAATAATTCGTGGCATAAGTCAGTCATAGCCAGGCCCACGTTATAGGTGAACCTACTTGAAGAGTAAGGCCTCCCAATTTGATTTTGGTCTTGAAAGGTTTTCATTGGGTTGGGATAACATTTAGAGTACATACTTGTGCTCAGGTCTTAGGTGGCCAATAGTATTTTACAACTTTCATGCTCAAGTCATTTATTACAATGCCCCCGGAGGGATGGAAATGCAGGAAAAAAAGGTGGTCATATAGACATGCTGAATTTTTGAACCCTGAATTCTGAGCATCTGACTGCTCAGTCTTTGGCCGCTCAATTGCAAATCCATCTAGTACAACTCGGTGGATTACAGGTGGCTCACTAATCGCTTTGTGGTATACCTCACAATGGACGTTAGGTCCATGGTGGGTCACTTCAAATTTTGTATTACCATTTGATATAAGTTAATAGTGGCGGTCCCTTCAATTTGATATCACCATTTTAATGGTGGTGGCTCCTTCTCCTCGAGTCCTCACTATTCATGATGACCCACAGTGTTGATGGCTTGATTCTATTACAATTGTAGCTCAGATGATTCGTGTCTTATAGATTCGCATAGAGGCGAGTTTTCAGTACCACAATACCTCCACCAATCTTTAACCATTCCCCTTGGCGAGACAAAGAATTGCAACAATAGATGGGTTGTTAAATTCCCTAACTTATACTTAAATTATCAACTAAGGGAGCGTAAACTTGTGAAGTGTTGTGCATAGTTTATGTAACCTTCAAGACTTTAAATGCTATCGAGTTGACTTTGTATTATTACTTCTAGTGAATTGAAAGCTAAGTGTTGTTGTATGCATCTACTCTATAGGAAAGTCTTATTCGAACAAGATTGAATGTTCCCCACGAAAAGTCGTCCAAGCATGTATTGCCCTTGGCTTTTTTGGCTAATGCTCTAGAACCTGTTAGAATATAAGTGGATGTGCTCGTTTTACCATTGACAATACCCTTGTCACCGAACCATAGGCTGAAGCCACCCTCCGAGCACCTTAACCTTGACAGAGGATCACTCCGGAAGCAAACCCTAGGCTAGATAGCCAAACAAAGGGTAGCACACCTTTCCCCAAGGATAGCGCATCACAAAGAGCTGATCAAATAGTCCAAACCCTAGCCAAAAGATAGTCCAAGCCAAAACGTAACTGCTAGCTGCAGCAGCTGCACCAACAACTCTCCTCCACACCTGCGCACAAGACTGCAACTGCACTGCGCAGAACTGGCTCTCTCTGCAATTCTGAGAATGTGACAAATGAGAACTGACGCCCTGTATTTATAGGAATCTGGCAGACTTACTGGGGCCGACTTCTCCTTCTGGGTACTGACTGTTCAGTATATTATTATTTCTTCTAGCCGACTTCTTCTCTTGGAGGCTAATAACCTAATATGAATTATCTTCTTGAGCCGACAAGTCTTCTAGGGTTATTAGCCAACTCATTAGGGTTTCTTCTTTCTTCCCCGAGTATTCTGTTCTCGTCAGGTTCACACGTGGAGGTAAATACCTCCCACAACTACCATAATATCAACACTCCCTCCTAGCTAGGGAGGTATTATAGGTAATGGTATTTGAGCACAAAACATACCATTCACTCGGTAGCATCAACATAGTTATATAGACTGGATCATGAGCACCATCATCATCATCAGCTACATCATATCTCGAAACCATACTCTATCTGAGTAATCGGACATGATGCTCACTCCACAGAGTGATACAAGAGCCATTCTTCTAATCTAGAAAGAGTAAATGTTCTGAACCGTTTTTTGTCTGGAAAATCTCTATTCATCATTTATCTGGTTCATAATTATTTCCAATAAACTGCTTGATAGTCTTCAAGGCAAATCAGAACAAAATATAACACAACTGTGTCTATCCATAGTAGTACATAACTACAATCCAGTGGTACACTACCACACCAAGTAGCAAACAAGTACTTGATCAGTAACGTATAGTCACGAACAGTGGAACACATCCACCACAATAGTATACATCTACTGTCATACAATCTTCATAACAATCATCTGATATCAACCTGCACAGAAACAATGTTATGATATAAACTGAATCATCTGGGCCAATCTTTCACTCACGTATGTGAGATATTGAAGAATATCTGCCCTCGGAGTAGAACAATGAGATATCTGGACTATTCTTCGCAAGCAAGGAAGAATAACTGTCCTGTCTTCTGAACCTGGACCATTCCCCACCCTGGGCCATTCTTCCTACACTAATCAAAGTGCACCCTGGAGAGAATGTATAAACCCTACAGAATGCTTGTCCCTGATTGCTGAGCTTGGACCATTCCCCACCCTGGGCCATTCCTCCTACACTAATCAAAGTTCCCCCTGTAGAGAATGTATAAACCCTAAGAAATGACTGTCCGGACCATTTCCTCTGTCAACCACAAGAAGAAAAGATTGTCCCGTACCAACCTCCAAAACGGATCATTCCTCATGTTAACCACAATGAGAAATCGTTGTCCGACGAGGCGGGCTAGTCTTCTTGAGTAACCCTCAAGAAGAGAGACTGCCCTAGACCACTCCCCATGTTAACCACAATGGGAAGTCGCTGTCTATGATACATCAACAATCTGGACGATTTCCCATGTTAACCACAATGGGAAATCACTGTTCGTTAGAAATCTCAATCCACTTTCCGAACAGGAAAGAATCTGTCCAAGCTGGACTATTTTTCAATGAATGTCTTCAATAATATTTTTTAGTGCTCCCTCCCAACCTGGGAGTCATCTCTTCCTTTTTCAATAAGGAAGTCGTCTCCACAAGCTCCAACTTGAGTACGCAAACTCTTTCATCTTTTACCAAAATGTCTGCTCATCTTCTCATCTGTGGAGATATCTATTGGAGAACCACTTTCTCCATTCTGGACTTCATCACGGATAATGTAATGCTTGATTTCAAATGTACTTTAGTCTGGAACACTGATTTTCTGTGAAGGCTTCATGTAGATCTAAACAATAGAGTATATCATTGTTGGAAAACTGGAACATATCCATGTGGCACTTCTGTCATCATGAGATCTGATCTACTGAGTAATCATCTTGATGATATAGGAAATCTTCACCACGCTTCTGCTGTGCACTGGAGGTTCTCCACCAAGTTATCTTCTTCTATCTGCATACAAGGGTCTCTTTTTGGTATGCCTCAAAGTCTTGAGATTGCTTCGTCATACGCTCTTTATTCAATTTCTCTGGAGAATATTCTTTGCATTCATTTGATGTAGAACTCCAACTTATGGATGTTGCGGATGATATATCATATAATGACTCATGTAGAGATAAGTCTGGTTTACTGGAACAAATAATCATCATAGTCTTCTCCCTCCATCTGGGAGAACCTCTAGTTCTAGATCTCGCAATGCTTTCATTCATAAGTCTTCCATACACTGTTCTTCATCACGACTTTCAGTTCTTCTCCTTGATTGCTTTTATTGAGTTTATATCAGGCTGACAATCTTGTGATTTTTGATACAATGACTGGTTGTGCTGGCTTCTCTTTCTTTCTTTGAATCTTCATGTTCTTCCTTGTGTTTAGCTCTTGGGTCCATGGATTGAATTCCATGCCCTAAAGATTCCATTTCTTTCTTTCATCACAGGATCAGGGATGTGGATGGACAACCATGGGTACTTTAAAGCTTCTCTTCGAAGAAGACTTCTTCTGAGGTTGAACTGGATACGTACTGTCTTTCATGGCTGCTATCATGGCTATATACTTCATCATCTTCAATGGATCATAGGATTAACTCCCTCCTAATCCTTGCTTCATGTATGAGTGCATATAATCGGCTCCCTCCGTCTAACAGAGTCCATGCTTCCATCTGCATCCTTATTGTCTTCTGCAATATATAATTGGCTCTCTTGTCTAACGGAGTCCACGCTTTCGTCTTGTTGTCTTCTACAAAACGTCATAAGTCTTTTTCCAATTTCCTCTCTATTGCTGACTTGTTTCTGTCTTTGCTTCTTCTAAGTCTCTTCATGATTGATTCAACTTATCTTGCAATAAATTCCACATGATTTGTATTTCATCCTTTCAAGTGTATTATCTAATGATATCCATTCTTATCTTGTTGTTCTTCCATAGGTATAGTTCTTCTTGAAAGACATTATCTTCCAAGAGATAGATATACTAGTTATGTACAGAGACGATGCAAACAAGATATGTACAAGAAATAAGAAGAGTTTTGTTACCTTTAGAAGAAGAAGTCTCTTCCCTCCTGCTTAGTCTTCTTTGTAGGTTCCTTTTCTTCGGCAATTGATGCTTTGTGTTTCTCCTTCCTTTTCTTTAGTTTGGGACAATGATTCTTGTAGTGACCATACTTTCGACAGTTGAAGCACTGTACTTCTGAAATGTCTTTCTCTTGATTTGGCTTCCTTCTTGAACCAAACTTCCTTTTGTTCCTGAAGTTCTTGAATCTTGCTGTACTTCTTGATCATTGTACTTCTTTTGGGGTTTCTCTTTTGCACTGATCCTTGATTCTTCTTGAGCACAACACGTCCAAAGTTCTTCAAATGTCGGATACTCCTTTCTTGTGTTCATGCTTGCGGCAAATGTATCCCACGTCTTGGGAAGACCATTGAGTACTATGTTTACCAACTCCTTCTCTGAGATGATCTCTTCAATAGCTTGTAGTTGATCTCTTAACTGAGAGATTCTCACAAAATATGATGTTATGTTGTCCTCATCATTCTTCTTCATGTCACAGAGCTCATTCTTCAGACTCATTACTTGTCCAATGTTTCTAACTGAGAAGAGATTTGTTAGGGCATCATACATCTTCTTCGATGAGTTAAGATGGGAGATGTAGGGTATCAAGTGGTCTTTTATAGATTCCACTATGATACTCATAGCATTGATATCACTGTCTTTGAACTTTCCATAGCTGGAACGTTTTGCGGTTCCTTCTCTTTTCCTTCTTCAAACTCTGGCTTCACGATCTTTCCTTTCACGATATCCAGCACTTTATTCTTGTCAAGGATGAGGTCAATGCTTGTCTTCCACGCTCTGAAGTTAGAGGCTCCATCTAACTTGTTCTCTAACTTCATAGAATAAGTCATGGTTGCTTTGACTTGGTCAAACCCTAGATTTGACCATAAAATCAAACTTCACGTCTTGGCTTGCTGAGAGTATCAGGAGATGCGCTAGGCTAGAGTGCACTGATCTATCCAGAGATTAGGTCAATCCATTCACTTAAGGTGCCTCAACAAGAGGATGAGGGTTTTTACAATTGCTCTTGCTAGTAACCCTAGCGACAGTGTCTTGGAAGCTGCTTCTGCTAGTAACCCTAGCGGAAGTTCCTTAGCGAGCTCAATATCCTAGCGGCTATGTTTCCTTCAAGTGTTTAGACTAAATGAAGGAGGTGTGGGCCCATAACCTGTTAGAATATAAGTGGATGTACTCGTTTTACCTTTGACAATACCCTTGTCACCCAACCATAGGCCGAAGCCACCCTTCGAGCACCTTAACCTTGACAGAGAATCACTCAGGAAGCAAACCCTAGGCTAGATAGCCAAACAAAGGGTAGCACACCTTTCCCCAAGGATAGTGCATCACAAAGAGTTGATCAGATAGTCCAAATCCTAGCCAAGAGATAGTCCAAGCCAAAACGTAACTGCTAGTTGCAGCAGCTGCACCAACAACTCTCCTCCACACCTGCGCACAAGACTGCAACTGCACTGCGCAGAACTGGCTCTCTCTGCAATTTTGAGAATGTGACAAATGAGAACTGGCGCCCTGTATTTATAGTAATCTAGCAGACTTACTGGGGCCGACTTCTCCTTCTGGGTACTGACTGTTCAGTATATTATTATTTCTTCTGGCCGACTTCTTCTCTTGGAGGCTAATAACCTAATATAAATTATCTTCTTGAGCTGACAAGTCTTCTAGGGTTATTAGCCAACTCATTAGGGTGTCTTCTTTCTTCTCGGAGTATTCTATTCTTGTCAGGTTCACACGTGGAGGTAAATACCTCCCGTAGCTAGCATAATATCAACCAAACGCTCTCACTTTTTAGAGCCGAATCTACAATGCTTTAGAAGACTACTGCTTCATAATCAAATACTTCAAAAATAAAGTTATTTCTTACAACAACTAATGCTATGGAAATCAAATTTTAATTGAATGTAGTGAAATCAAACTATTCTATAGCATGTTGAACATTAGAACAACCCTTTTACCAACTACGAAGTCATGGTATGTTGGTGGAGGAGTTAACCAGATGGGTTAAGCATTCTAACTACTACATTGAACATAGATGTTTCCTCATAGAGTAAATAACAATAAATGCTAATTTGAGGAATTACAAACGACACGATAACTTGAAGAAAAACTCAATTGCAACATACATAATAAGGTGAATTCACCAACAATCTTGTCAAGTGGGCCTTGGTTTGAAGAGGATTGATGAACCCCTGCAAAGTATTTAATTCAATTTAAAAACAGGTATTTTTTTCATCAATGAACACCTCAATTTACAATTTCTAGTCTTCAACTTCTGCACTACTAACCTTGATTGTATGTGATTCATAATGTACCCTAATTGAAGCTATAGATGAGTACATTTATAGTGGAGATTTGTTGGATCCCTTGAAATTGTTAGGGAGTTTGAAGGCTCTGCACAACAATTCTTACCCCCAAAATTGCTAGCTTCCTTGCACCAAGGATTCGACATTTTGGTGGGCTACTGAAGAATGGATTCAAGGGAACACTATCCTTATTCATTGTCTGTGTCGAAGGCATGTTAGAGGGTTTAAAGGGCCATCTCTTCCGTTGATCAACTATCTTGATGCACTCTTGTAAGTCACACGCTCATCTTCCCTTTTGCATGGGCTGTAGTACTGCTACGGGCGCACATTCCCATGCTTGTTGTCTTCTTGGTCGAGCTACAGTAGTGGCACAAATCTACGTGCTCTATTCTTCTGATGAGCAACTGCCACCTTTAGTCTAGGAATTTCATTGTACTTGATTAGTGTATATAGGTTGTAGAATAGAAAGGATTTTCCAGCCCACCGGCTACTTATGATCTATAATGTGGACAATTGTTGGTGAGAAGACATTCCAATGCTGATGGGACTATTAAGTAATCATTCTGCAATGTTAACACTTCATAACGATTGAAAACATTATGCGTAATCCATTAATATATCTATCACTAAAAAACATTCATCAGTGTACAGGCAAAGTAAGATATTCTCCACCCAAAAACTCATAAAATACAAAACTAGCAAACTATTTGATGGCCACAAAACTAGTCAATGCAATTGATATTAGGCTAAAAATGACAATGTCGAATGTTTGTAGGGAAGTAGATGTTCGTAAAAGATAAGAAAAATAGGCTAATTTTGGGGCTCATCAATGCCCTCTTTTCCAAGTAACAGACTAGAAGCTTGTTGGCCACGATGGCTTTATCCCACAATGAAATTGATGTCTCCAAGCGGCTCTTCACAATCTCAAGAGGCGAGTTGAAGACACTTCTAACGTTGGCTCCTTATCCCTACAACAGAAACTCTGTTCTTGTTTGGAAGCTTCGTTACCTTTGCTATAGGTGGCTTCATACATCTCCAAGCATCTATTTTGGACAAATATCAAACTTATTTACAAACTTAGCTATGAGATTGTTTGTCCACTTGTGTGTGAGCAGTCCCTTAGTGCCTTCTTTGATGCCGACAGTCCCTCGGGTTCTTCATCCGCTTCCTTGGCTTATCCTCATCTTGGATTTGATACCATGTTGTTTTTACACACATGTTGATAGGAATAAACATTAGAACGAGAAAGAGTGGGCTCATCTATTCATTAGATGATTGAATGCCTTGATACATAGTTAGGAGAAGAGGAGTACGTTACATAACTCCCAAATACCTAATTCATAACCACTACATTAATTACTATATTAAATGCCTCATTATTACATCACTTTATTAGTGAGACTTTATTATATGTCTGTCTATGTCTTCAACATCCAAAGGAAGAGTGCCACATAAGCATCAAGGCATGAGAATCCCAAAGCAAGTTAACTTCAATGTTTTTCTCAATCACAGAACAACCAAAGGTAATCAACACACCATGCAACCCACATCACATGAAGCACTCTCAAGCATGGTGTACACTTTCTGAGTAACCCTAAAAACTAACATCAAGGAGAATCAAGATCAATGCAAACACGATTAAGATGGGCATCAAACTATGCTGCAACTATGATATTGTTTCACATTTTCTAATTTGAAGGAATGCATATGTGAAGTATAGAGCCAGGTAGAGTGATCCAGAAAAATGTGCAACAAACTGTGTGATATCCAAATTGTTTTCATTAGGATTCAGATCATGCTACTCTAAATGTTCATTTTGGTAACTGCTGAAGGGCACATGTTAATGGGTTAAGCATTCTTTCCTTTTCATATTAAGGGTTTTACGTACTTAATTTTAACTACCTGAAATTTCCTGGAAATATTTAGCCTGTGTTAATCTTTTAACCTTTTTTTGCTATCATACGACATGAAAGATAGTTTAGGTGTTCGGGGGATTAAACACATTTTTCTTGGATAGAGTTAGGGTATAACCACCCCAGACATACACTTCAGATCTGTTTTCGAGAGTGGTAATGGGAAAATATCTGCCAGGGAATTAAACCGAAGTGGAGCATTGTGTACTGTAAATTACATTCCTTTCAAATGAAATGCATCGAAATTGTATTTGGAATTGTTCCTTGTTCTTTAACATTTGTCTATCTTCTTAGCCTCCTATTGAATTTATGTTCTTTAGTTTGAGCAAGAGACCCATTTGCTAAGCGCTCTTTATTAGGCTACGTTTTAATTGGCCTCTTTACCCTTTCCTCAGTTGAGCATATATTTTTCTACCTCATGTTGGAGTATTTTCCATTTGTGTAAAGCGTGAGTTGAAGGAAGTTGTGCACTAAGGTGTCTAGTTCTATGTTTACTTTTTCACGAATTGGTGTTGCTGATGGAATGTTCAGGAACTTGAAACAAAGTTAAAAACATGCAAGGATGAGTTCAAGGAATTTGAGAGGCAGGATGTCAAATATCGAGAGGATATAAAGCACATGAATCAAAAATTGAAGAAAATAGAGGAAAAACTTGCAAAGGTATCTTGTTTGGTATGTTTTCTTTGGCATTCTGTTCAAATGATGAGGCATTCTGTTTAACTCATTAATTTTATGACATTGAAAGGATGCTGCAAAGATTGAAGAGATTGAAAAGGAGTCAGAAGAATCAATCCTAATAATACCAAGACTTGAAGAAGAGATTGTGAAATTGTCAGAATCACTTACCGAGGAGGAAAAAGTGCTGGAGAAGATCAAAGAGAGCTCAAAAGGTGTCTTTCTTTTTTCAGTATACAATGATTTAACATTTTACAAGAAACATACATCTGTTAAATTTCTTGTTTGTAAATCCCTTGTTTTATGTTATGCTGTTTTCATTTGACATTTTTTGAAATTTTCGTGATTGCTGCTTTTAGTTGAAAATTTCCCATGATTATGTTTGAAAGTGCTGCATTTCTCCTTGTGGGACAACCATTAGAGCCAATTTTATCAGAGCTTGACTGGAACTGGAAAAACCGGCCGGTTTGATGAGTTTCAGGGCTGTTCTGGTCTGGTTCGACTTGTTTAGGGGCCATTCCGGTCCGATTTGACGGATTTTAGGGCCATTCCGGTCCGGTTTGAGGTTCCAGACTGTTTTTGGCCGGTTCTGTACGAAACCAGCTGGTTTTGGACGGTGCCGTACGGAGCAGCTTGCGACCACTGACATCTAATTTAAGAAGCAACTAATTAAGTTATCTGCAGGCACAATACCTAACCCTGGGGCCCTACTAACTCTATTTAAAGAGGTCTCCCCCCCTCCATTTCACCCACCGTAGCAAGTAATGGTAATATCAAATTCTTAAAGTAAATGGATGTCTTCCTTTTACTTAAATTTTTAACCTTACCATTAGTTGTTTCAGGATGTTTGAGAGTTGTTCCAATCTCATTGGATTTCATATGGAGAAAGTAGAATTTTAGATCCCTTTCAAAATTCAGCAGACTTAACAGTTTTCAAGATTTCAGGATTGGCAGGATTGCGGCATTTCCACTGTATTCTGTCATGTTTGAGGGTATGGAACTGGCATTTAATCAAGAGCACCAAGCCCTCTATGTACCTCGATGTTGGTGGCATTGATTGTTGAACTCCTATGTCATGACCATAGTAAAAATGAACCCTTCACTCAAGCAAAATCACTGATTAGGCATGTTAAGCTTTTTCTGTCTTATTTTAATGCTTAGAGGGTGATACTGAGGACGAGGATCCCAATACAGGCAATGATTTTGATGATATGTAGTTATTTTCTGTAGCATGATTTTTTTTGGACTCTAGAGGCCATTTAGAGCCTCTTTGTTGATGTATTTTGGTTCAAATATGGATTGCATTCAATGTTTTTTGGTTATATGTACCCTTACTTGATATATACAAGAGAAACTTTGCATATTTGTGTATAATGGTTTGAATTCATATGTATGCACATGAATATATATGTTTAGTTTCTAAATTTGAATATTTTATGTATTTTTGGTTGACCGGTTTTTTGTTCCGCTTTTTTTCGGTTCTGCTCCAGTTCATGTTTTTGGGATTGATCATATTGATGACCGGTCCGGTTCTGATAATATTAATTAGAACAGCCGGCAAAATTTGGAAGAACAGGCATTGCATTTGACATAACAAGTCATTTCCCTGACACATGAAGGCTGAAATTTACATGCATAATATAGGAATGTATGAAATGCTCATGACGATGAAGATTTCTGCTGTTGGCCTTTGCATATGACAATCTTGAGCACAAGAAACGATACGACTACCAATTTTGTCAGCACCAGCCCATTTGTTTTGTCTCAGTGGACAGGAAATGTTAAACTACTGATTTCTTGACTCAACATTTTGCTGGCTTTTGATATAGATCCTGCCCTTTATTACCCTTAAAAGATAACTACCTAGGCTCTGCATTCATTCTTATTATACCCATATGTTACCCATCTCTACCTAACCCATGCAATGCTTGTCGTTGAATATCTCTTTTGTTATATCATTTTAGGTCCAAAAGATGATAAAACTCCATGAAACCATATTCAAAGGAATCTGCCTAAGAAGGTAGATAGAAATATCCATGGAAAAAGAATGATACTGTATGATAGTCCAATGGTGAATTGGTACAAAGGAATAGGCCCATTATATGTTGCCTTCGTGCCCTTTAGGGGAAAATTGTGCCCAATGGTCATGACCCTAGACTGAATAAAGTATAACTAATACTAAGCAATTATTAATATGATCATAACAAAAGACTTATGTTGGGCCTATTTGGGGACAACAACCCCAATGCGATCCATCCTGACCTAACCCACAAAATACTTGCTGTGAAGCTTCCTGCCCCCTTGGTTCTGTTCTTCATCTATTCTTGCGCTCTCCTCTGTATCTATTCTAATTTACCCTCTTACTTTCTAGGTCCATACTTTCACAGCTGTGTTTACCAGTCATAGAGACTGTCCTTGTGGACAAGTTACGGTATAGGTTATGTGCAATTTTCTTTGTTTAGAAGTTATTTACAAATACTGTCCATTTTAATAAGTTCTGTACCTGACCAAGTTATTCCAATTTATCATTGTTGGTGTTTTAACTAATTCCAGATCTGATAATTATTTTACTTATTATTTTCTTACTGTTACCATAAAATAATTACACCATGCACAAGAGACAAGAGACACAAGATATATCATGGGAAAATCCTTTCACGGTAAAAACCCAGCCAACTTTTCTCTAGAAGAATGAAGTCCAAAATATTACCAGAATGCCTCCATCAAGTATAAAATACCAAACAGAGCGTCCACCCCATGTCTAGCGTCTTCCGAGAGCTAGCGTAATAGTAAAGTGACCAAGAACAAGCAAGAGAAATGCCAGCACCTTCAAGAAGGTCTCCAAGAAGTCTCCAATGAACTTTGTTAGCTGCAACTAACACTCTTCCAAAGATGCGCCTTGATGAAAGTGAGTGAGTGTGTAAAAATGAAATGAATCCGTCTTTATTTATACTTGTTCCAACACCTTAATTATCCTGCCAGGACCGACTTGTCACTTTTCCTTTAATAATAATTTTCTTTAATAATTCACTGGGGCCGACTTCTTTTTCTGTCTTCTAGGGTCTTCTGTAATGGTTTCTTGTATTTTTTCTTGGAGAATGATTGCCCAAAGTTGCCAAACTCCAACACTCCCTCTCATCGAGGGAGACATTCTCCATACTTGGATTTCTTCTGTCATAGAAAAGTTTCTTCATGAGTCATGTTGATGTGCCATCTCCGCAAATGCATTCCATCTCGGAATATGCATGTGATAACATCTCGAGTCCATCCACTCCTTGACAGGAGAAGGACTACACCTAGGCCATTCATCACTAGCAGAGCCACGTGAGTGAATGAATCATTACCCTTGATCATATTAACACTAGCATAGCCTCGTGCATGACCAACCTGGGATAATGTCTTCTTGATGCTTATTTGGGCCACTCACCACTAGGAAAGCCTCGTGGATGAGTGGATCATTCTCCTCTGGTCATATCAACACTAGCATAACCCCGTGGATGAGTGAATCATTCTCCTTTGGTCATATCAACACTAGCATAGCCTCGTGCATGACCAATCTAGAAAGAATGTCTACCCGAACCTGGAGGACATCAACATACCTGGGCCATTCACCACTAGCAGAGCCCTGTGAGTGAATGAGTCATTCTCTCCTTGGTCATATCAACACTAGCATAGCCCCATGCATGACCAATCCAGGGGAATGTTTGCCCGATGTTCAAACATCGACACTCATCACTAGCCAAATCAACATGGCTAATCCAGTGTACCATCCTCCTCAGCCAAGAAAGCATGGCCACTCTGGGAGGATATCTGCAATCTGCTCATATGTGGATAAGTATTGGAGCTTCACTGCTCCCTTTTATACCATGTCTCGGATGAAGTTTTGCAAGAAGCTTTTGAAGTTGCACCACTTAACGACTTGCGACACTCGCTGTGACATACTCCGTCTCTGCTGTATTGAGTGCTACAGAAGCTTGCTTCCAGCTTATCCCATAAATCGTAACTGATTCCAAGCTGAAGCAGCACCCTGCAGTGCTCAATCCGTCTACTGCACTCCCTGCTCAATCGGAATCTAAATATTTCTGCAGCCTCACTTCATCACCTGAGACAAACCATATCCAACTGTACCATGCTTCGCTGCCACCCATTGGAATTGCCTTGGCTTTAACCAAATACTGGCTCAGGGTGCTCACTGCAAAGAAAATATTTGGCCTGGCATTGACCAAGTACATCATGGATCCAATCTTCTGCCTGTACATCGTGGGATCAGCCAAATCTAAATCTGAAGTAGAATCACTCAACTTCTTCAGATTTGTCTCCATGGGTGTAACCATGGACTTGCAGTCCATCGTATCGAATCTCATCAATATCCCTTGATTGAGGAAGATCTATTCTAATCTTTGTCATACCTCAAATCTCATAGTACATCTAGCCAAGATCCTTCATCTCGAACTCCGAGGTCAACTCTATCTGTCACTGAAGTAGGCCCTCTTTTTGAGCCAACTGACTTTCTCTGAGATTAGGCTCACTCTGAGTTCGCATGCTTCATCTGGAACATGACTCCCTCTAAGTTTATACAATTTCTGGAGCCATTTGTCCCTCTGCATCTCTGCTAATCTCTTCCGAAGTCTGATCTCCAATGAGCTTTCCTGAAAGGCTGCTCCTCTCTACTGCATCTTGAGGGATGACTCCCTCTGAAGCTGGATTCCCTCTGAGTCTGCACAATCTTGTTGAATGAAGAGAAGTATGGGCTCTTGTACCAGGGATAATGACCCTTCTACAAAGTAAGGGTTCTCGTACCAGGGATAGTTGTAACATCCCTTTTCGAGTAGGAGCTCCAGAGAGGAGGGATTAGTAGTCTAAACATCCCTGTTAGACTATAGCCAAGGAGATACAGGAGAAAACAGGGTCACTTGATGTTACTTCACTAGACAATGTTATAATTTGAAAGTGACATTAAGTGAAAAGTGGGTAATTGCCTTTAAGTGATTTTGAGCTAAAAATAGAAGGGTGCATAAGTGAGGAAGCTAAGAATAGAAGTCAACAACGAATTAGGGTTTTGTAGGAGTATATGAGGAGGAAAAGTGACCTAATTCCTTATTATGCATCTTATGATTTGACAGTTTGAGCTCTGAGGAGATTTCACTTGTTCAAGCGAGTCAATGGAGATTGGGGAGTCCAGGAGGAAGACACCAGTGGGTTGATTTCGGTGTTGAGAGACACACTCTAGCCACCTGGAAGATCACAAAGATCTTTCATTGTTTTGCAACAACAGTTTACAGCTTCATACAGCTAGTGCACACTTCATCAGGAGAAGGGTGCAAGCACTAGGAGACTCTGAGAGTTAGCTCATCTCGCTTGGGGAGAATTCACACATTTCCTTCCGACCCAGTTGAGAGGAAGGCAGGGCGCATCTTTTGAGCTATTACTCGTCAAATTTCGACGGAGGGTCCTCTTGGGCGCATCAATTGGGGAGGATACATTTAGGGTTCCTGAGAGATCAACACATCGGATCCAGGGAAACCCTTTCGACCCATTACAGAGGGTACCAGGGCGTTCAATTTGAGATATATATAGCTAGATTTCGACGGTGGAATCACTAGGGCGCAACCCCCAAGGGGATCCCATCCGGAGTCAATACAGATCAACAGAGGGCCAATCTTCAGTCCGATGAATATGTCACTTACAATAGATGCAGGGAGAGGAGACTTAGGCCAAATTATCCCCCCTTTCCTCCTAGTTTAGAGGAAGAGGCGGATAGGGAAGCAGAGAGAAAGGCAGAGCGTGAGGCAAAGAGGATGATGGGAAACATATATGAGAGACCATAGGGCTATGGCAAGGCCCCCATGGACCCAGAGGCAACCTTCATGCATGTACTCAACAACTTAGTGGTTAGCTAGTAGGCTAAGACTTAGTCGTTGGCACAAATGGTCGATAGATTGGCCACAGGGAGCACACCCGACACATAAGCTCCACATGCAGCACAAGGGAACTCAGGGGCAAGTAACAAACCCCGTTAACCTACTCCCACATATACCTCTTCGAGTAGGATTCCCGACCATTATTCCCCAGTTTCCAGAGGGCACCCCCAGCAGCAACACAACAACCGATAGCATAGAGGTAGCCCACACAAGCAGAGGATATTGCCAAGAATAGGAGAGAGTATGTAGCATTGAGACTAGATTTTCCTCAGGACATGACCCTAGTCGAGTATTGTGGACTTAGGCTCAGGAACCGTCCCAGAGATACTCAGAGGGGAGGACAACAACAACAACAACAAGGGCATACCATAGACTTCATCCAGAAAGTTGGTAAACTCACTATACCTTCTTTCGACAGATCATCCAAATGCACTGCCAGAGCTTGGGTACAAAAACTGGACACGTACTACAAGATCGATCAGATGACAGAGACTGAGGCCATCAGTTTCGCTACCCTACATTTAGAGGGTGAGGCACATGAGTGGTGGCATCATGGACTGGTGACGTTGGGTCACAGTCACATCACTTCTTACAGGGAGTTCACAGAGAGGATCATGAACAGGTTTGATAGGAGGGATTCAGAGATCCATTTCAGGGACTTAGCTCAGTTGAGGCAGACTGGCACGCCAGAGGCAGTCATCACAGAGTTCCAGAGTGTAGTCGTGGTGGTGACAGATATTTCAGAGCCCAGGTTGGTCATGCTTTTCACAGAGCGGCTCACAGAACCCTTGAGAGAATGGATGAAGGCCTACATGCCTCACACATTATAGGATGCTATCATACGCACTAGAGATCCAACAGACTCAGTGCCAAAAACTAAAATTTTCTCCAAACCCTTTGTGCCACAGAAGGACATAGATAGTAAACCATTCTGGAGAGAGTGGAAGGGCAAGGAGAAGTTGGATGATGAGACGAGGCGAGAGATTATGAGGAAGAAGCTCTGCTTCACCTGCAAGTACCCTTGGGTCCTCGACCACAGGTGCATGGGAAAGGGAGAGATCCATTATATTGAGGTGGCAACAGACAATGTGGAAAGTGATGAGGGGGAACATGACAGTGGATCCACTTGCTTAGAGGAGGAGCCATCACAGGCGGAGGAGCAGCCTCCGAGGAGACCACCAACATTGGTAGTACCACAACCTCGTGAGAAGGCTAACAGATGGACACCAGCAAAGGGAGGAGTCACAACGATCCTTTTTGATATTCCTAGGTATGACACCCTATGGATCAGAGGGACTATTCAAGAACATCGACAAATTGCCCTAATAGATGGTGGGGCCACCCACAACTTTATTGATGCTTCATTGGTATTGAGGCGAGCACTCCAGACATAGGAGTTTGAGGGGTTTGATGTTGCAGTAGCAGATGGCCACACAGTGGAGTGTATAGACAGAGTCCCGGACTTGGAGGTAAAGCTAGCTAACTACATCGTGAGACACATTTTATGTAGTGACCTATCTGAAACATATGTGGTGTTGGGAGTCCAGTGGTTGATCACCTTGGGCAAGATCACGACCAACTACCAAACCCTTGAGATGGGGTTCAAAGTCAGTGAGGGGAAGAGGAGTGTGATGAGGGGCATGTTGACAAGAGCACCCAGGACAGTTTCGTCCAAGAGGATGGAGAGGATCTTCAGGCATGGGGAGGTAGCTTATGCAATAGAATGCTTGATCACCACACAGAGGGATTCAAATGGTCAAAAACAATATCAGGTAGAGATCAAGACTTTGTTGGGGCGACATCAACAGGTTTTTGGTTCGATTCCACCAGGGAGACCACCTGACAGGGGGTTTGAGCACACCCTATCGTCATCCCCAGAGGTTCAAGGATGAGATAGAGAAAACAATCAAGGAATTGCTGGCGATGGGACACATCAAACCCAACAGTACCCCATTCGCTTCTTCAGTTGTCTTAGTCCTGAAGAAGGATGGTACCATGAGGATGTGTATAGACTACCAGGATGTGAACAAGAAAACCATCCAAAACCGATATCCTATCCCACGCATTGATGAGTTGATGGATGAACTGCATGGGGCAATTTTCTTCTTTAAGATTTGATCTATGCTCTGGATATCATCAGATTCGCATTCGAGAGTAGGATCTAGAGAAGACGACATTCAAATGCCACTTTGGTCATTTTGAGTTTTTGGTTATGCCATTTGGGCTAACCAATGCACCAACTACATTTCAGTCTTGCATGAACCATATTTTCAGGGATCACTTGAGTAAATCAATATTGGTATTCTTTGACGACATGTTGGTCTACAACACGACACGACAGGAGCACCTGAGGTACATGGATGAGGTACTCAACATCATGGAATGCTAGTCACTATATGCCAAGGAGTCAAAGTGTGAGTTTGGCATAACAGGGCTGCTTTATTTGTGCCCCATTATCAGCGCACAGGGGGTATAGGTGCACCACGAAAAGATCAGGGCCATTTTGGATTTGTCCAACGCCCAAGAACGTGACATAGTTGAGGAGTTTCTTTGGGCTATGCGGCTATTACATTAGGTTTGTGAGAGGTTTTTCATAGTTGGGGGCACCACTCACTGATCTCACTAGACAGGGGGCCTTCATCTGGATCGACGAGTCACATAAGGCATTTGATCACATGAAGAAAGTCATGGGCACATGCCCACTATTAGCATTGTCAGACTTCACGCTGCTGTTTGTATTGGAGTGTGATGCATTAGGAGAGGGGAGCGGAACAATGTTGAAGCAGGGGGGACACCCCATTGTGTTTGACAGAAGGAAGCTTAGTCATCCCGAGAGGCTGTAATCGATCTATGACAAGGAAATTCTTGCAATCATGCATGCCTTGACCAAATTTAGACGGTATTTGGTGGGAAACAAATTTGTGGTCAAGACAGACCATAACAACTTGAAGTATTTCCTTGAGCAGAAGGATCTTAGTGAGCGTCATTAGAATTGGGTGACAAAGGTCCAGGCCTTTGAATTTGACATAGAGTATGTCGAGGGTAAGAAGAACATTGTGGCGGATGCACTGTCTAGGAGACCAACAACTTGTTCTCTAATGGAGATTTAAACAGATTGGAAATCCCACTTGTTAGTGGAATATTCCAAGAACAAGTTTGCTTGTGAGATTTTGGATGGGCAGGTACATCACGACAGGTACAGGGTCATTGATGATGTCATCTTCTACAAAGCTAGAGTCTACCTAGTGCTAGGGTCGTGTCTCAGGAAGAAGATTTTGGCTGCGGTACATGATTCTCTTGGAAGGGTCTCAAACAGGATGTGATGCCACATATTGTGTGACTTGTCAGCAAAACAAGTCAAAGTAGACTCTTCCAATAGGGTTACTTGAACCACTTCCCATTCCAGAGAAGAAATGGGAAAGCATCTCCATGGACTTCATTACAGGCCTACCCAAGGTGCAGGGTAAGGATTGTATCTATGTGGTGGTCGACATATTGACCAAGTTTGCACATTTCAATGCCATTCTGATAGATTACAACGCAATACAGGTGGTAGAGCTATTCTTCAGAGAGGTTTTCAGAATTGATGGGTTGCCACAGAACATCATCAGTGACAGAGACATTTAGGTTATCGACACGTTTTGGAGGGAGTTATTCAGATTGGTGAGGACAGAGTTGACACCCAACACTAGTTACCACACTCAGACTGATGGACAAACAAAGATAGTTAACAAGTGGGTTGAGGGTTACTTGAGGAATTATGTGAATGGACAACAAAGAGCGTGGGTGAGGTGGCTACATCTAGGAGAGCACTATGACAACACCACCTTCCACATGTCCATCGACATGACCCCCTTTTGAGCATTATATGGGTATGATGCTCCCACTTTGATTGACTTGGTTTTCGAAGATAGTCGAGCTTCCAAAGCCAAAGACTGGATCATAGAGAGTCCAAAGATTCTCAAAATACTCAAAGAGAATCTGCAGACGGCACAAAATCAGCAAAAGGTGAGTGCAGACATACACAAGACAAAGCGTAGCTTTGAGGTTGGGGATCTGGTATTCCTGAGGCTACAACCTTACAAGCAGTCATCTCTGAAGAAGAGTGGGGTGGAAAAGATCAAGCCCATGTTCTATGGGCCTTACAGGATCATACGCAAGGTAGGCGAAGTTGCCTACGAGTTAGAGCTTCCAGATGGGAGCCAGATTCACAACGTGTTCCACGTTTCTTGTCTCAAGAAAGTCGTGGGACAATTCATCAACACTTCAGAGAAGCTTCCACCTTTGGATGAGGAGGGGCAATTAGAGTTGGTTCCGGAGGAGGTACTGGAGTTTCGAGAGCGAAGAATGAGGAGCAGGGTCATCAGGGAGTGTTTGATCAGATGGAGAAGGCTTCCAGTAGAGGATGCTACTTGGGAGAGTGAGCAGGTATTGCAACACCCTGGTTTGGTATTGCTTGAGGACAAGCAATCTCGGGAAGGGAGGATTGTAATGTCCCTTTCCGAGTAGGAGCTCCAGAGAGGCGGGCTTAGTAGTCTAAACATCCCCGTTAGACTATAGCCAGGGAGATACAAGGGAAAACATGGTCACTTGATGTTACTTCACTAGAGAATGGTATAATTTGAAAGTGACATTAAGTGAAAAGTGGGTAAAAGTGCCTTTAAGTGATTTTGAACTAAAAATAGAAGGGTGCATAAGTGAGGAAGCTAAGAATAGAAGTCAACAACGAATTATGGTTTTGGAGGAGTATATGCGGAGGAAAAGTGACCTAATTCCTCATTATGCATCTTATGATTTGACAGTTTGAGCTCTTAGGAGATTACACTTGTTCAGGCGAATCAGTGGACATTGTGGATTCCAGGAGGAAGACACCAGTGAGTTGATTTCAATGTTGAGAGACACCCTAGTCACCAGGAAGATCACACAGATCTTTCATCGTTTTGCAACAACAGTTTACAGCTTCATACAACTAGTGCACACTTCATCAGGAGGAGGGTGAAAGCACTAGGTGACTCTGAGGGTTAGCTCGTCCCGCCCGAGGAGAATTCACACATTTCCTTCCGACCTAGTTGAGAGGAAGGCAAAGCACATCTTTTGAGCTATTACTCGTCAGATTTCGTCGGAGGGTCCTCTTAGGCGCATCAGTCAGCTAGTGAGGGCGCAACAATTTGGATGATACTTTTAGGGTTCTCGAGAGATCTAGATCAAATCCAGGTAAACCCTTTCGACCCATTACAGAGGGTACCAGGGCGCTCAGTTTGAGATATATACAGCTAGATTCCAACAATGGAATCACTAGGGTGCAACAGTTGGCAACAGTAGGGGCGCAACCCCCAAGGGGATCCAATCTGGGGTCAACACAGATAAACAAAGCACGATCTTCAGTCCGACAGACACTTGAAGTGTGTATGAGGTCAAGGCGCACTGTTTGAGACAGATTCCAGGCATATCCGAGGAGTTGTCACCAGGGCGAACTTTCCAGTCTTTCAACAGTTGCCGCGTGAGTTGCCATAGCATGTAGTGATTCATTTTGCTCATCCATTGATCCAACATCATTCTTCTGGTTTCGGGTATTATTGTCTTAGTTTCTTTATTGCATTCTGACTGAGGTCCATCTATCTTTGATCTAGCCGAGAGATTCATTTTATTTCACCGCATGTGGCATTGTACTCAGTCTTATTTCATAATACATAGATTGCGGTTGTTCTGTGTTCTTTATCTATTGCATGCTTGATTATATACTGTTAAACAACTGTTCCACATACAAAATCACCACGCATGTTAAAACTATGTTACTAAACGCATCTAAACCCAAAGTGTATCAGTTCCGACAGCGAATACTAGGCAGTTGAGTTACATATTCCGATCTGCAGAATTAGGGATATTACAATAATGACCCTTCTTCAAAATATAACATATGGCCTCTTGAATCAGGGATAATAACCAAAGATAAAATCTAAGCTTGGCCTCCTGTATCTGGGATAATAACCAAGACGAAAATCTAAGCTTGGCCTCCCGTATCGGGGATAATAACCAAGATAAAATATATGCTTGGCCTCCCGTATCAGGGATGATAACCGAGACAAAATATAAGCTTGGCCTCTTGTATCGAGGATAATAACCAAGATAAAAAATAAAAATAAAATATTTTTCTAGGATAACAAGTAGAGAAGGACATATCTTCAAAAGATATACTCATCTGCCGCCTTTATCTTCTTTCGTGGTGGACTCTCATCAACGTTGGTAGGATATGATAGTCATACAACAATTAGTCTGGGACAATGCTATACGATAGTCATACATCAGTGGTAAGTATTTATATCCGTAATAGAGGCAGTTGTATGTGTTGCTGAGGCACTCTCCTGTTTTTTTATGCAGTGGAAACAGAAAAGCATCGTGATGAACTTGCTAGTGTTCGAGCAGAGTTGGAACCTTGGGAAAAACAGCAAATTGATTGTAAAGGCAAACTTGATGTTGCAAAATCGGAAAGCAAGCTTTTGAGACAGAAGGTAAGCTACTAAATGATAGAACTTCAAGTAAGCATTTCAGTTTAAGCATCTATCTTTGAGGTAAATGGGCATACTTAGATCAATTTTCATTTCTCTGTAATGGGTTTAAATACAATAAGATAAGAAAAATATATTTTGAACAGTAAAGACACATTTGTCTGAGACTAGACTACGAGCCTAACCAATAATATTTTGTTCCAGTAATCAATCTAACTGATCAGAATTTATTTTCAGCATGATGCTGGAAGAAAGGCTTATGACACAGCACAAAATCAGATGAAAGAAATCAAACAGAAAATCAAGGATAAGGAGGTGGAGCTTCAAAAAATGGAAGTTGCTATAGAAAAAAATAAACTTTTAGGATCTGAAGCTCGAAGTGAAGAACAGGTGTGAATACAAGATGTTTAATTGTGTGACTGGTTATTATGGCAGTAGTTATATTTTCTGACGAATCAATTTGTACTATCTATTTACTAATGTCTGATACTTGTATTGAGTTTTCAGACTTGCATAAAAGAAGAAGAATCCCTTGCTTCTCTGGAACAAGCAGCAAGGCAAAAGGTATCAGAACTTTCCTCAATTTTGGAGTCAGAGAAGAGTCAGGGATCTGTTTTAAGGGCTATACTGCAAGCAAAGGAATCAAAGCAGATACAGGGGATATATGGGCGGCTAGGAGACCTTGGCGCAATTCATGGTCAATCTCATCCCTTTATTTTAAGGACATATTAGGACTAGGGATTTAAGAATTAGTCAATGAATGAAGTAGTTACTGTCCCTGCAATCAAATAACCACTGACCATTGGTTTCAGACTTTGATTTCATTAAATGTTAGCAGTTCAAGGGCCATTTTGCAGAGGCTGTGCAATTAAGGTAGGTTTCAAATGTATTTCATTGCATTTCAGACAGTATTTTGTTAGTGTTCGATGATAAAGTCAACTAATTTGGTCTAAACCACACATAAATTTTTGCAGTGTTAAGGTACCTCTTCTCTGACTCCAAAATAATCAGTCAGAGTAGAATTATCTAGGACTTGGAGTTGGCCTCATCTCTTGAAATACACTACCTAGGACAACACATTTAGGTTTAGTTAACAATGAGATATCACAAGATGGTGATAATCGGCCCCATTAACACAACATGTTGTCAAAGGGTGTGGACCTTGGTTTATGTGATGAAAGCTCACCTGATTTACCACTTGACAATTATCCACTTCACTATTTGGGAACTTTTTTCGATTTTGAGGTATTTTCCTTGTAGGACCATTATGACATTTCTTAGCTACTAGTCTAATTTGTCTCTAAGGAATAACTTGCCCATGCCTCTTAATCTCATTTAAATATTTTGTCCAATGGAACTTATCAGGGTTTTGTTTAGCTGTTTCACATTGAGATTATTGGAAGTGGTAGATTAAAAAATGAATGGTGAGATCTTAGATACACCATTCTCTTTTGTAAATGACTCTCGTTTGCTTGTCCCTCATGACAGAGAACAATGTATATCATAGTTACCTTATATGAATTTGGATTGGGATTCGATACGATTCGAAAAAAATGTATGGGAAAAACTCAATTGAAAAAATATAGAAGTTTACATCTTACTAACACGAAATCTCACAAATACCAAAAATGATAGATGGTGTTCCAAGCTTGAAATCTTACATGGATATTCCTCACAAAGTTAAGCATTTTTAGTATTTAGTGTTCCAAAGCCAAAATATCTTTCTGTTGCCAGTTGTTAATCTTGAAGGTTGAAAGACTCACAAAATTCAATTTTTAATGTTTGTAAAGATAACATTATATTTAAATTTTGTGAAAGTTGAAAAATATATTTGAGAGGGCATGATCCACATATTTAACTCCATTGCATTTCAATAGTTAAGGAGGGAAAAACAAAAGACAAACGATGTCTGCAACAAAGCCACCTATAGCCAATGACCATAGTGGTTTCAATAGAGTTTGTGTCTAGACTAGGAAAAGGAACCCATAATTTAGTAGACACATCCCACACACAAAGATTCTTTGAAATAGAATTGCCGGCATCAAAACAGATGGTTCAGATAAGAGACGATAACATAATTTCATTAATGTCCAACAAATTGTGAAAATCCCAATCCCAAGTTGACTAAAGTCCTTATGATCTCAATCAAAAAAGTAGATCGCTGAATTTAATTATTGCAGAAATAAATTTCAGACCATAGTGTTAATCACACAATAGCTGGAAATTAAATAGCGGAAGCAAAAAAACAATTTCACACATACACAGGTAATTACTCCTTGCAAACTGGCTTTTCATTTCTTTGAATAACTGACAAGGAAACCTCCACAAGCTGCTTAAAAACAACATTGCAGGGTTACGGAAATCACTTAAAACTTGAACAGGCTGTTTGAGATGTAAACTTGCTGAAAAAAGCCAAAAACGGACTGTACGACTGTTGTACGGATTTCATATGACTGTACGAACTTCGTACGGTTATGTCCGTATGAATGTATGAAACTGTTCTGTAGGACTATACGAAATTGTGTGTTGTCGAGAAACACCTCTTTCTTGGCTGCCTGCACTCTCTCTCTCATAGTCGCTGAACTTCAACTACTCGTGTTCTTGTGTTTTGAACTCTCTATCTTGACTTGTCTTTAAAGTTTTAGCTGAAACCAAATCCCTAATCAATTTTTGAGATTACTCCTAGTCTATGTCATGCATGCATGAAATACACTTTAAACTCAACTGCAAAAAATAAGACTTTCACTTTTTAAGTAAAGTGAATTACAAAACAGAATTTACTTTGTGAAAATAGAATTACTTTTTCGAAAATATCTTGAAGCATTTCTCGCACTTTCACATGGAACCTTTGAGGAAGTTCTTGTTTGAGCTATAATTCTCAACACTCCCTTTGAGCGAGGAAGGAATTTTGCACCAATCGAGGTCTGTCTCTAAATGCCTCAAACTTCCCTTTTGCCAAGGGCTTGGTTAGAATATCAACTACTTGTTGATCCGTGAGAATATATTGGAGCTTCACTGCTCCCTTTTGAACCCTAGCTCGTATAAAGTGATATTTGATCTCTATATGCTTGGACCTATTATGAAACACTGGATTCTCATAGACTTTGATATAACTCTGATTATCACAGTAAATGACCATGTGATCCAATTCCTGATCATACAATCCTACAAGTAACTTGCAAAGCTAGATGGCCTCACAACTAGCTGTAATGGATGCCATGTACTCTGCTGAGCTAAGTGCCATGGAAGTCTGCTTTCTGTTGAACCAGGATATCATTGCTGATCCCAAGCTAAAGCAACACCCTAAGGTGCTCTTCCTGTCGATTGCATTGCCTGCTCGATCTGAGTCTGTACACCCTTGCAACTTCACTTCACCATCTCCAAGATATATTAGACCATACTCCACTGTGCCCTTCAAACACCTGAGCACCTCCTTTGCTACAACCTAATGATCTAGAACTGGCTCCACCATGAACCGACACAAGTTGTTCACTGCAAACATATATCTCGAATGGTGTTGAGCAAATTCATCAAAGAACCTATCAACTGTCCATAAAATGTGGGGTCCACCAACTTTAAATTTGAAGTTGTCACCTTTTTCAGACTAGTGATAATGGGTGTTGCCATAGGTTTGCAGTTCTCCATCTGAAACCTCTTCAGGATTTGAACTGCATTCTTACCCTTGCCCTAGCCTTTGTCAAACCTCAAAACCCTAGAAGTAATGCATCATACCAATGCCCTACATCTCGAACTTAGATACCATATTTGCTTTGCACCCAACAATGAGTTTCTCTACACATATAAAAAACAAGTCATCTACATACAACACCAAAATGAGTAGATCAGTGGGAACATATATGTAATACCAGTTAGAATTTTCTCCGCTTTTGGTGAAGCCCATACTTTGCAGGTATCCATTGATATTGGAATACCATGCTCTCGATGGTTGCTTGAGTCCATACAAGGCTTTCTTGAGCCTACACACATCAGACTCCTCCCCTCTTCCGTCAAAGCCTTAAGGTTGCTATATGCACACTTCTTCCTCAATGATCCCATTAAGGAAAGTTGTCACATCCATCTTATGTATCCTCCATCCCATAAATGAAACCATGGACATAACTGCTCTAATGGAAGTGTACATGGTGACTGGAGCAAATGTCTCCTTGTAGTACGCTCCCCCTCTCTAGGAGAACAATCTGGGCACAAACCTCGCTTTGAACTTCTTAATGTTGTCATCTGCAACATGCTTGATCTTGTAGAGTCTCTTGGAACACACAATTGACTACTCCTCCTGTCTTGGCACTATGTCCCAAACATCATTCTTCATGATGGAGGTGTAGTCCTCCATCTTGGCATCTCGCCATACCTGTTAGTTGATTGCCTCCTAAAAAATGGAAGGCTTCGAATCTAGAATTTTGCTTATGAATGCCATATAGTTTGGAAACTTCTTTGGAGGTCTACTCTCTTCGAACGTGCTCTTAGGAGTTTGAACATGCTCCGAAGCATCCCTCAGTCTTTGATTAAACCACTGAGGTCTCTTGACAAAAGTGGAAGGGACTCTTGTGTTCCCCTGTTCACCCGAATGCTGTTGTACTGACGTAGAAATCACCGGTGAACATGGCCCAACCTTTGGAGCTTCCTGCACCTCATCTGCCACTGGAGTAGGCTCATGAGACTTTTTGGATACAAAGTCTTCCTCAACTTTACATACTTCCTAACTTCTGTCTTCCCATGCTCTTGAATATAGACCTTGTTAGCCTTTGAAGTCTCATTGTAACCCACAAATAAACCCTTTCCACTGGAGGGCTCCAATTTAGTCCTCTTCTCTATGGCGACATGGATATAAACTGGACAACCAAAGATGCAGAAATGAGTCACCTTTGGCTTCATGCTAGTGAATGCATGCTATGTTGTCTTGTCCTCCAAGATCCCATGAGGACACCGGTTTTGGATGTAGACTGCTGTGTTGCATGCCTTTTCCCAAAGCAACTTTGTCATGTCTTGGTCATGTATCATGGCCTTAACAACCCCTATCATGGATTGATTCTTCTGCTTTGGAACTCCATTTTCCTGTTGGTTGTATAGAATTATCAACTCCCTCTTGATTCCTGCCTCTTTGCAGAAACCTTGTAATTCCATGGAGTTATACTCTCCTCCTTTGTTCGATCTTCTTAGCTGTTCAAATTTTTCTAGTTCTAGAATACCCTTAGACCTGTGCTCGTTTCTTGGGAATGCAGCCTTGGCATGCTTTCCAAGTGTGCATCCTCTACATACACCATGCTACTCAATAATGAATTTTTGAAGACCTGTGACTATCTCCCTCTGAATAGGCAACACCCTATGATGGAGGTGCCCTATCCTCTTGTGTCACAACTTGCACAAGCTATCACTGTTATACACCAAGGCTCAAACTGGTTCACCCTGCAACCTGTACCAACTACCTTCTCTAACCCGTATCACCTGAGTTGTCAAAGGTCAAAGTTGTGTTTTCCAAAGGAAGATTGTGGGATTGTAACCCAATTGTTGTAGGTTGCCATTGACATCACCACCACCATTTGAGTATGTTAGTAGATGGAAAAGGGGTTAATTCATACCAACATAATATGTGGGAAGTGTTGATTCTTTGGTTTGTGTAGGGTAGGGTTTTGGGACTGTTATCCCCATTTTGTGGGATAACTAAGGAGATTTTGTCTCGAGGCCTCCAGGTTGCAGATATGGAGTGTCGAGAGACCACATGACTAGCAATATCCTTTTGCGCACATGGAGACCCTTCTCACCACCACAGAGGTCGTAGATTTTCAGATGGCATCCACCCCACCAGATGGCTTCCGGAAGGCAATGGGCCTTGCTCCCTGAGGTACAAGTCAGGTTGTTAGAATTAGGGAAAGAAAACAAGAATTTAATTTTCAAAAATTTCCGTAGACAAAATCAGCATGAACACATTAAACTTACATAGATCTGAACTTCAAAATATTCTGAGTATGCTGAACTTAGAAATTAATTCTGAACATGTACAGTAAATAGATCTAAACCATATACAATTTTTGAGTGAGCAAAACACTCAGATCTGAACTAGTAATTAATTCTGAACATGAATAGTAGTTAGCTCTAAACCATAAACAATTGCTGAGTGAGAAAAACACTCAGATCTGAACTAGTAATTAATTCTGAACATGAACAATAGTTAGATCTAAACCATAAACAATTTCTGAGTGAGTCAACCACTTAGATCTGAACCAGAACATGTACAGGAGATAGATCTATACCATAAAGCAATTCTATGTTATATCTAAACTGTAGAAGAGTTTCTAAATGAGATCTAAACAGTAGATATAAAACTGAACATGCACAGTAGATAGATCTAGGCTAAATAAACATTTCTGAACATGAACAGTGCATAGATCTGAACTAGACAGTGATATTAAAACATGCTAATCAGAGATCTAAATGTAAGGAAGGCAAAAGAATTGAAAACAACAACTTACCTCTTGATAATCATACCTCTATATAAAGGAGAAGAGCATAGCACACCTGAGAGATAATAAGCCACTGAAGTATGCTCAGATAAGTCTATGTGTCATGGATCTGTCTCAAGGGTCAGATCTCTATCAAGAGAAATATAGGATAGTCAAGCCACCATGAAAAACCTCACATAAGCACACCCAAAACCCCAACAAGGAAAACTGAAATCCAACCCTTCTTCTGGCTAGCAATAGGAAGAGGTGTAACAGCAAGTGAAAATGAGGCTTTGAAGCTTCAGATCATGACAGTTGTCCTAGATCAAACCCTAACTACCCAGTAGTAGGGCTGCAGCCTAGATCTGCTCAAGAGGTAGCTTTATGGGAGGGCCGACTTTAGCAGTCAAGGAGGGCGGCAACAAGAACACTTCCCAACAGAGATTTATTCACCCTCAACACTCACACAACAACAAAAATATCATAGAAGGGACCTGGCAGCAAAACAATGGAGAGGCTGAACTGTTCCGTCACAAGGGAGGCCGAGCTATACTGTCACAAGGAGGCCGCAACACTCATAGAGCAATCCGCCACTCTTTGGAGAGAAAAGAATGAGTGAGTGTAATTAAATAGTGAAGGGGGAGGGTTCTTATTTATATTTTTAGGCTACGGTTAGGCTAATAAAAAATATAATTAAAATAACATATTTAATCAATATAAATATTAATTAAACATGTTATAATTAAACATTAACTTATATTAACCCCTAAAACAAAAATACAAACCCCCAAACAAACTCAAGCTCAAAAACCAAGGGTAGGGGTTTACTTGGTGGCAACACATGTCCATATTATTCTCAAGGTGACCAATTAACTTTATCATCACTGCATATGGGATACATCCCTCATGTGGTCATGCTCATCTTCATTATCTCTCCTAGGCCTTGTGGACCATCTTGGAAGAGAGGAAGAGGATCACACACCCACAAATCTTGGCATTACATCAAGATCTACCTGATCAAGGACCAGGTTGCCCCAGGACTTATTTGGGGTCTTATCCACCAAGATACAAGACCAAGGATCAACCCATGCTTTAGGCATGGGTACCCTGGAACACATCCAGGGGCCCTAGACATATCTAGGGACTTAAACTGCTTGGTCCCAATCCAAGAACCCCTGTCATCTACTGGGGGCCCTCACAAGGGTCTTTCTGCTTGGTCCCAGACTAAGAACCCCAGTCATCTATTGGGGGCCCTCACAAGGGTCTTTCTGCTTGGTCCCAGACCAAGAACACCAGTCATCTACTGGGGGCCCTCACAAGGGTCTTTTGCCATGGCTCTAACTGCTTGGTCCCAGACCAAGAACCCCATGAGTGTATTGGGGGCCCTAGTCTACAACTAAGGTCTTCTGCCATCCTCCAGGAGAATGGCTCTTGTAGCTGCATTAAATTCAACATAGGTATTATGGTAAGTGTCATTTAAATATTTGAGGCATTTGAGTATGTTGTATCTTAGACTGCGTTAGATTTCATGACATATGCTTGGACATTATGCCTTTTACTCTGCTTCACCTTGGTGGTTGACATTGTGCCCTAGTAGGTGGTCTTCCTTGGGGATTGGTTTGCTACTAGGAACTCCTTTGAAAAGCCATTGTACCGTTACCAACCATATTTACCACTTTACATCACTATTTCCCCCCATTTCCTTATCTCTTGGGATTTTTAGGGTGTATTGACCCAAGAAAGGGTTGTCCCTCATTCTATGGGAAGAAGAGGTTGAAGGCCCAGAGGGATTGTTGTTGGGTAAAAGATAAAAGCCTATGTATAAATCTTCTAGATCCTTTGCCCAGTGATCACCCAAGAAAGCAATGAAACACTTATATTTGAGAAAGGGGGACCCACAAGAATAATGATTAAAAATGCTTAAAGGGTTAGTTGGAGGATAGGTCTTATCACGAGTCGACTTATCATGATCATGGATATTTAGTGGTATGACATTACCATCACCTGGTCACCAAGCCACGGTAATGGCTCTTAGTTGCATGGCTGAGAGAAAGGGGGTCTCATCATGAGCCATCCTTCTCATTTCCACTAGGTATTTGTGAGTGACACAGTCATTATCTGGACACCACGCCAGGACAGTGGCCTTCAATTTGGCCCTAAAATTTGAAAGAAACAAAGAATGGAAAAACGATGGGCTTGGAAAAATTGCATTGCAAACAAAGGTGCCACACACCCTGTAAAAAGGCACCCATGAATGAGACACTACAACCCCTTGTATGTCGTGAACCCCATGCCCATTGAATCTTGACCCTTAACCATTCCATCTGCTTTAGATGGCTTAAAGAGGGATCTCTTGGAAACATCCTTGACCTAGGGCAAGACCTACCCAATAGGACACCTCGTTAACCCTCCTATATTCAAGCTTGACAAGTCGCATAATGTCTTTGAGTACTTCATTGTTTGATAGGGTAATCTTTGATGCACATGCTTAGATGGCTGACTTATTGACTTGATTTACTTATCATGATATTTTGACCTGAGATCCTTGGAGGGTGTGCTTATTTGTCTTTGCAAGACCTAGTTGGTGGACAATTTCAGAGGAACAAGCCTAGCTTGGGCTTCCATGGGGGTTGAAGCCCACAGGTGGATGCCAAGGGCCGACATGTTGGATGAGAGAGATGAAACCTCGGAGGCCTGGAAGATGACTTGGATGACATAACCTAACCCCCACATGCCAAACGTTTTGCCCAGGAGAGGCAAAATGTCATCATTAGAGGCATGACGTCACTTAGGGGGATTAGGGTTTGGTGGTGAGGTAGATATGCATTGGCACAAGGACGTTTTGAGGAGGCTGAGGCTTTGACCATGAAGGAAGTGACTTGGATGCTTGAAATGTGGCTCTAGGAAGCCTTCCTACTCTCCTCCATCCACAACGACTTGCTCCTTGTGCCAAAACGTCCCCTAAAGGGGTGACATCTTTCTCAAATAGGGTTTCCTTTTGAGTAAAAGTAAAATTTAAGTGAATTGTTTAATACCCTAATATTATGTGGACAAACTATTTTGGAGACATTTTGTATAAATAAGAGATCAAAAGATCTCATTTTAACATAACTCTCCCATTTTGGAGAAACATTGGACTGAAATTTTCGCTACACTTGGAGTATTTTGCCTCTTGTGCTATGGAATGATGTCTTTTGGTTATGGTAAATGATGATGATGATGTGTTGTCTCTTGGAGGGCACTTCTAGCTCATTGTGGTGGTTTACTTTGGCATGTTAAAGGCTTTTCTTGGATTGGTATGGTTCTTTACTTTGTTATTATCATTGGTAATTCAAGTTAAAGTTGTTTTGGCCAAGGCTAGATAGGGAGTATAAGGATATACACCCCTATCCTAGTTTCCACCATAATTATGAAGCTTCTAAAGTTATTTGCAAGGGTTTTGTTGAGGAAGTAAGAGGATTTACACCCCTCAATTTCAAACCCTAGCTAGGTTACTTACCTTGGGAAGTAAGAGGATTTACACCCCCAAGAGTTTAGTAGTCCTAGCTCTTTCTTTAAGACCCCATTAACCGATAGCTAAAGGCACCAATCTTGCATGGGAGAAACAAAATATTGCATTGGGAAACGTGATTTCTTGTTGTATTAACTTTTTGCAACTTGGGTTGTGTTCCTTGTGCTTAGTGCACCTCTCAGCCACTAGGGTGTCCCGTTCTAAGGGGTAGTTCTTGCTGGTGTTACAAAATTGCATCTTCAGCCATTAGGGCTGCAGAAACCCTAATCTAATTGGTGTATTGACTCTCAAATCAACCGCTGAAAATTGCCCAAAGTTTGCACACTTACACTACTTGGTCTAGCACACTTTTGGCAAAGTTTGGAGGACTTTCAGTGGCTGATTTTCTTGCTGTAATAAGTTGATTGTTACAGCCATAAGGCTGATATATATTGCTGCAGAAGTGTTTACAAAAGCCTTATCTTTTTATGCTAGTATCTGGAATTTAATCTTGAGTTTTACTAGTGTTTAGCCAGTCTATCTCTTGCATCTTTCTCTTGATTTCTAGCACTTATTTAGCAGCTTATTATGTCATTTCATTGCTGATATATATTGTTACTAACAACTGCTATTAGGGTCAGCAAGCTTAACTTGCTTGTCCAATTGGTTATATTGCATCATATGCTTGTTTTTCTTGTGTCTCGGGCAGGTACTTTACTATCGGCAGGTCACTCAACATATTTGGCAACCCTTGAACCTTCCCAAGACTCTTTCCCAAGACCTTCATGCCATTTAGAATTGACCTCTAGGGACGTCCTCTTCATCCTTTTCCATCTCATTACCCCTAAGGTCACTGAGATTCCCCCCTTGAGGTGATTTCCTCACCTCTAAAGTGACGGGGACACCTGCCTAAGGTGACAATGGCTAGGTGCCCTCCTAGTTGTCGCCAATTGGTGGTTGGGTCGGGCTTTGCCCAACCTACAACTTGTGCGATAACAAGGACAATCGAGGATAACCCATTGAGACAAAATTGTGGGGCGGATTGATAATGAATTCTTCCGGGGGGGAGCGAGGTTCAGTGTGGTTTTGGCGGTGGGTGTGTGGGGTGAAGGAGAGGGCGAACATAGGGAATACCACAGTCAGGGGGCAAGGAAAAATAGGGAAGGGTGTGAGGGTGAACAAAGGGAATACTAGAGTTAGAGGGGATGTAAAACAAGGTGGGTGGGTGAGTGGATGAAATCAGTAAAGTATCTAGGGAAGGGGGGGGACGTGAAACGTCTCTACTAGGAGAGCAAGCAAGGTTTTGGAGATTTTGCAGGAGGAGCTTTTGGAGGAGGTCAGGTAGGGTTGAGGGTTCACATAGATGGTCGTGGAAAGTGAAGAGAGGGGAGACCTTGTTGAGGAGGTTGAGGAGGGATTTGAGGTTGTGGAGGGATATGGAGATTTGAGAACTCGTCAAGGAGGATGTTGCTTAACGCTGACGGGTTGCAGATGTTGGGTCTCAAGGAGAGGGAGTCGTGGAAGATTGGGATGGGGTTAGGTTTATTGGGTAAGCCGCCATGGGTGGGCCTAGTGCAGTTTGACGGTTTATGGTTGTGAGCAGTGGATCACGAGCTAAAAAACCAGGGAAAGCTTAGATATGAAGTATGGTATAATCAGGAACACAACTAACCAAGAACATGGATGCCACAATCCAATGGAGCAAGTAGCATATTGGTTGGACCTCTTCACTGCACAATGAGGCCTCGACAGTTTTACAAATTGCAGCACAGATTGCATCAGTTGGTTACATAAGTGGCTTTGAATTAGACATTCCAGGCAGGATGAGTATCAAGCAGCTGAGCTGAAGCATGACAGAGTGGTTGAACTCATGAGTCGGCAGTCAAACGCCATAAAAACTTTGGCTGAGCAAGCATCCAAGAACTAGTTTGTGTGGAATAATGAAACTCTCTTAGCCCACTACACAGTTTTCCAGCACAGCAAATGCAGCAGACAGATGGGGAGACATCTCAACATCTTTCTAGAAAATTTGACAGTCTTAGACACATCACAGGCTACAAGAGAGAATTTCAATCACTCCGCAATCAAATTCTTTTACCATGTTTTGCTTTGAAAGTTCACTGGACTACTGCAGATTATTATATAGTGTTTTCTGTAATGGATATAAAAGATGCAAACCCTACATTTTTCAGGTAGGGTGAGAGCCATTCAAGTCAGTCTTGCTTTTATTTTGCCAGGGTTTCTACGCAGAAAATGGATGTTTACTCTTTGATTGCTGCTAATGAAAGCATGAATTCTGCTTATCTAAGTTCTTTCATGGAGGCTTACACATGCTTTACTCTTTTCTGGTATATACTTTTATGCTTTGCTGTAATGGACAAATGGATTTATAATTTTTTCTTACTTCTGTTGTTATTGCTACCTGGTGGTTTCCTTTTATTTTGTTTTCTATATTCTGGAGCACACTTATGCACTCCTGGCAATGGGATTCCCAGTTGATTAATTGACTGTTCTGGCACACTTCCTTTACCATTCCCCCAAGTATCCTTAGACCACTACAACACACTTAACTCTCTTTATGAAGATAAGAGGTCAACCTGGCCAACTTGCGAAGACTGTCACAAAGGGCATAACTGTCCAATTTGTTATATAATGCATAACATTTTTTTGCAAAATGCATTATAATGCCTAGCTTTTATGTGTGAGGGTTAATTTTTCTGCGGTTTGATGCCTTAGAAGTTAGGGCAGCTCTGTCCTAACTTATGTCTTACCATGATGTTTCTAAAGTGACTGGTTTCATTATATTGTCTGCCATAGTTTAAAGCAGTGTTACAAGAACCGGACCGATCATCGAACCGGTCGACCCCAAAAACCGGAACCCGAAAAAACCCGGAAAAAAACCCGATCAAAAAACGGGTCCCTAAAAATACATAAAATATTCAAATTTTTGAAAAACAAATACATATTCATGTGCATCCATGTGAATCTTTGTCTTTCCCTTAACCACTCTTCTCTCTGCCCAGTACCTACAAATAAGACAGAGGTTGGTGTGTAGAATCTAGATACACCATTAAGTCAGTTGACACGATGATAAAGAGAAGAGTTCAACAGAAGAATTTGTACTTGAGTGAAGGGTACATTTTTACTGGGGTCGTGATAGAAGAGTTCAACAATTAATGCCACCAACATCGAGGTACATAAAGGGTATGGTGCCCTTGATTAAATGTCAGTTTCATACCCTCTTACATGATAGAATCCAGTGGAAGCATTGCAATCCTGCTAATCTTGAAATCCTGAAAACCGCTAAGTCTGCTGAATTTTGAATGGGACCTAAAATTCTACTTTCTCCATATGAAGTCCAATGAAGTTGGAACCACTCTCAAACATCCTGAAACAATTAATGGTAATGTTAAAAATTTAAGTAAAAGGATGAAAATGAAAGAGAAAGGAGAATGTCACTTTTACTCAATGCCCCCAACCCTAGTTTTTTTAAAAAAATAAAAAATTACCTTACTTTTGCGTCCGCAGGCCTCCTTAGCAAAAAAAACCGGTTCCGTACGGAACCGGCCGGTTCAAGGAAAAAAAACCGGTTCCGTACAGAACCGGTCAAAAGCGGTTTGAGAGGCCGGTTTGAACCGATTAGGGTCTGGAACCGGTCGGACCGGCTGGTTTTGCCGGTTCCGGTCCGGTTCTTGTAACACTGGTTCTAAAGTGTAGTTGCTTATATGATGTATATGAGCTTCCTTTTCTCTTAATGAACTCAGCATAAAAGTGTGTTATCTTTAGCTGTATTCAATTTCTTATATTTTGTTTCACAGGCTTGTGTGGAAGGAATGGATATGGAGTTTTGATAGGCATGCCTTGTGCTATGAGGCCAAAAACCATATGAAAAGATAAAGATTAGCTCTCCAGTTGCATAAAGACTTAAAAGTGGCAGGGGATTCAAGATGCATAATGTTCAAATATTGTAACTGCAAAGAGTATTCTATTTATTTATTGAGTCATTATTCATTAGATCAATCCCCTTTTGTGGATTGATCATGTCGGGCATTGTAATTGACCAAATCCCCTTTTGCGGATTGGTCAAACCCTAATTGTATTAT